>DWCF01003143.1:0-20746 GCA_018230265.1 Delias oraia | reverse complement strand
GGTACTATCACAACCAAAACTCTTTATTGTTTCTTTAGGCTACACATAAATAACACAAAGTAAGCTGATGAACGTACTGAGTCACAAGAGACTACAAGAAAATTAGATTACATGCCTTCAATGCTTTCTTATGTTAGGAGATTGAATCAAGTAGTGGTGATGCGATAGTAGGCAATAGACTAATCATGAAGTTCAATTTCATAATAATATATGTAAAAGTTATTTAACATGATTGCGAAATTTAAAAATCAATACCTAAGTCTAGATAGCAAAATTATAAATGCATTATTAAGACACTAATTAATACTAAAATATTATCGAATATTTTATAGAGAGTGTATCAGGTTCAAAAGACAAAACTTCTGAGGACAAAAAATTACTTTGTAATTAAAGTACGTAAAAAAGGAGATGATTTATAAGATTTAACTTGTGCCATTTGAGTTGAATTCAAAATTAATATATATATTTACAGATAGCCTGCGCGGTGGCACAATAATTAAGAGGCGTGGGTGTTGTTGCAGTTTCATGAACTTTTTAAAATACATTGACTTTTTAACGCAACAATAAAGAAAAATTAAGCAACCTACTTTATTTTTGAACGTATTCGTTTTAAACGATAAATACATATGACCATACACTATGTTCATTTGTAGGTGTTTTATTTATAGATTTATTTTCTGAAGTAGGAGTCCATTGGGTCTTGTTTTTCATGAGAAAAAAACAAAAAAAAACCAAATTCCACCAAGCCACTGTTACGTTACAAGATAAAGTATATGTAAATATTATAATTTCACTCAAATAATCATCAATAGACAATTACCGATAATCGTATATAACATAATATTTAATACATATTACACCCCGGCAAATGATGTTTTGCCATAAACATTATTATAGCACCTACTATTGCTATTAAAATGGATTGTAGATGGGTAAAAAAGTAAGATTTCATAAATCTAATGCTAATTCGTAAGAAAACAATAAAATTGGACCACTCTTAACATTTTGTTGTATGAAAAATAGATAGTAGTAGCATATAAAGTTCCATAAAATTCGGTCGAGACGTATCGTAAGTAGTATGGTAACTACCATTGTGACATAAAACTTTTATATATTTGAACAATATGTTAAACTAACTGTTTTAAAACTAATTGTGGATTTTGAGCTTTAGTGTAAGCGTTATAAATTAAAGGTTTTATTTTATTTGAAATATGATTTTAATTGGAACGTCTAGAACACGTCTATGGAATTAAGATGCACGAATTGAATTAACCCAGTCCTCGACAAAATTTTTCTTAAATGAAAATGTATCGGAGTAAGAAGCCTTGTCGAATACACATAAATTAGATAAAAATCTAGGTATCGTGAATTTGTGTGTTAAATAATTTAAGTACACACTTGAATTAACTAATATTACTACTACTATTTATATATTTGACTATAATTTATAGCTATTATTCCGCTATATAGGTAAATAGATATAAAACTAACCTTTAAGCCAGAGAGCAACATAGTCCTTAGTTGTAGCAGTTCCATCTGGTAGCCTCCAAGATATGCGGAATTGCGAATTTTCTTCCGACCAAGTCAGAACCTCTGTCTCAGTTTCATTATTTTCATCATGTCTATCTATGGCATCAGCCTTGGCACTTGTTTCATCGTCTGGCACTTCATTACAATTATAAGTGTTACTCTTGTTCCTTTTATCACTTGTACACTTTCCGTCATATTCCTCTGACATGACTTGATCACATTAACCACATGATTATATCTTAAAAAATTTTTTTTTAATTATTTGAAGAATTTATTTCGTAACCATTATAAGCAGATAGAACAACAAAAATCATTTTAAAACAAAAGGCTGCTAAATTACTGCCAATATCAAAGCATGTCGTGTTCAAGACATCACTACACTAAGGGAAATGGAATGCATGAGGAATGGAAAGCTTTGGGGAGCCGACACGACGCGCCGCGACGTGACGCCAGCCTGGTTGGCGCCGACTATAATGCAGTATCTTCAACAATTTTGTTTAATAGACACTCCTTCACTATTCCTTTAATAAGATTATTACTGATAGTACATATTTCTGAATATTGTGTATATTTACATATATTATATTTTTATCATATTGAGGTCTGAAGGGGAGGCCTATGTCCAACATTGGACGTCCTGCAGCTCAAACGGTGCTACTGATTATTTTACATCATGTCACATTTAGTTTATATTATTAAAGTATTAATATCAAAATAATGTTTTAAGCGCAGAAATAGGATGTTTTTAATTTCATTTTACTCACTTTATTTACTGTGCTTTCTATTTATGTTTTTTTATTTCTAACAGTATAAATATTGTAATTGATATATATTTATGGATGTGGGTGTTATGGAAAATGTACTGAAATTAAATACTGTTTGTATTAACCTATTCTAGACCACTTTCTTCTGTTTAATTTCATTATTAATGTACATTATTAGCCTAACATGCAAGCATATTAAAATTTTATGAAATTTGCAACAAACAAAATAAAACATATTGGTAGAATATGCAACTATTGGATTAATTAGAGGTATTCTCCACATATTCTCATATTCTGCCTGCCAAGCGAGGTGATTAAGGCATAATAACCCCCCATTTTGGGGGAGGCCTATGTCCAGCAGTGGACTTGAATAGGCTGATGATGATTATGCACATGTGACAAAATTTAATAAGTATTTGAAAATTTTTCTTATTTACACACAACAATATAGATAATTGCAGCCATAATAAATATCCATTGTATTATGATAAATAAAGTTTACATAGTTCTAACCAAAGAATTTGTAAAATGGTAATATTCCACTATCTACTCTTTTTTTATTAAACAAATGAGATGTTACTAAGTGCAGTAAACACTTTAATGTTATTAGTATGGAATATATTGTGTGATCAATAACTTGAACATGAACACTAAAATTAACCAAATTATTTATGTCGCAAAAATATTTAAAAAAAAAGATTTGATTCTTCACTAATATTACATGACTTCACCCACTTAAATCATTAGATCACAGGTTTTTCATTCCGAAATACTTATTAATATTTTTTTCAAAATTTGTGTACAATTGTTTCGCTCAATTTTCTCTGGCCACAGATGATAGATTTAGTAAGATAAAAGATGACAGCGCAGATACAAGGTATAAAATATGGAAAAGAAAAGTACATGCTTATAAACCACAAAAGGATACACTGTTGTACTTAGGGGAAAAAAGATATGCTATAAAAGGGAAATAATTAGAGAGGCAAATCCTCTAAAATATTTTTTGTTTTGACGCCATCTCAATGATGAGCGTTGAACGCATCCTGTTTTATTTAATTTAATAAAAAAATTGGAAATATTACTTTTTCCGCAATATGCAATTAAAAGAAAATAATAAAACTCTATAACCGGAATAAATTTATAAGTGGTAAAAATGATATGTATCAAAACAACCACCTTCGCCGGATACGGAGGCGAGGTCCTAGCTATGTCGCCAGACGGCTGGTCAGGCAGCCCATGACCCCGCGATGACCGAAGCTGAGCTTCGTGTCTCAACGATCCACGGCGAGCCTATAGCTCGCCCCAAAAGACCATGTTAAACTGTGAAGGGCGTATGGCAGGCCGCACAACAGATAGCCCTTTAAAAAAAAGTTGACAGTTGCATGTAACTAGACTTGAGAAACAATATTGAATATAACCCAAATTAATACTCTATAGTTAGTTTTAAAAAATACGTTCAATTTTAAATTAGGATGGTGCTAAAAAACTGATAATATTTAAATAGAGCTCACTATCAAAATAATTACATTGAATATTTCCTGAGATACTATCAAAGTATTTCTTGTTATTAATAAACATTAATCTATTATGGCTTCCAATGTTACCGAGTCAGACTTGGAGTCGAACGTTAGTGGTTTTATACGCTACAATTCAAAAAATTTCAATTACCTCTATGTATCAATGATTGCAGTACGTATTTTAAAATTCGTCGTAATTTAAATCCTTATTACTATATAAAGTTAAAATCATATTATGTACTAATTGAATTTTTATTGTTAAATAACGTGATCTCATTTACAGAACATGGAACTCATAAATCAAGAGTTGATTCAAATTGACAGGAATATGAAAAATATTATTAAGCAATCTGGACCACTAGGACCTCAGCTAAACATTGTGTTACAATCATTACCACATCCAGATGTTACTCTATCTATGCCAATGGAAACAGATTGATGTCTTACAATATAGGATCTATTGTGATACTTTGTTTTAAAGATTTTTTTATTGAAAATGAGTTGATTACTTTAAAAAAAATAAATTTTTCTGAAAATTTTAATAAACAGATTAGTCTGACAGATCGTATATCAAAAAGTAAGTTCTGGGTGTTTAAAAATCTTTAATTTATGTAGGACCACATAATGATATTTCTCAAGAAAAATAGTTCCATTACTTGATTGCACGCATGCATCATTTAGATCTGCTAGATTTAATTTTTAAGCTTTTGATGTCTAAGAATCATTCCTATTTCTTTAAGAACTTCATCTCAATGTGTATATTGTATAATTTTTTAGGTTTTTCTCAATTTGTTTTATGATAGTTCCTGGTATTTTATTATAGAAATATATTTCATGAGTTGCAAAGCCTAATAACAGACATAATAATATAACTGTTATATATATTATTTTTTAATGACATGTATAATTCCATCTTTTTGAATTCTAAGTAAAATTTTAAAGATAATTGTTGAATATGATTATTATATATACATGTATAATTTTGTTTTAATTATTATTTATGAAGGACATTACCAAGCACTAAAAGGAAACCCTAATATAATAACTTAACAAAATATAATTAAACATTATAATAAACTGGACAGTATGTGTTGATAATTTACTAAACAAGGATTTCTAAAGACATACAATAGATATTGTTTAGAGTAAATTAATATAAATTAAATTCCAAAGAAAAAATGATTCTGTATTACTATAAACTTATATTTAGCAGAATAGATTTTAATGTCATATATCTATAATATGGTCTTCTATTTTATATTTATCTCTGACAATGCCAGAAATACTTTTCAAATAACATAAGTTTGTTCAAAGTTATTAAAAATATGTAAATCTGTCATAGGTTAACTTTCAAGTTAACTGGCACTGACATTTATCAAAAGCCTTAAATTGTAGAATTAATAAATTTAAAACGCGTAATCGGACATTAACTCTAACATGAAATGGCTGCAATAAGCACTAGAGCCAAATCACCTCCACGCTCCGATGCTATTTTAAAGGCTCTACAGCGGGGGCCTGTATTTGGCACCGGAGTACTTTTAGGTAATATCGTTTTAAAAATGTTAGTCTTAAAACAAACCATATAACTCTGGGGTACGTGGCTGGAAGCAAAAGATCGGGACGGATAAGAGACTACACAATAAGAGCAACAAAATGAGTATGGTTAATTTTAAGATTTGATTTTTTCTAACTCCACTACAATTTAGAGAAAGTAGTTAAATAAATAACAAACTTTTCATATGTATTTTGGAATGACAAAAAAGGGACTCAAGAAAATAACGCACCGCCGCAGATCAAACATACTGGGATTATAGCTAATGTCCATGGACATTAGCCAGCATATTATTTATCTAACTATATTTTATGAAATGAAAGCTAATAAATAAAAATTATTTTTAAGGAAACTGGGTTGAGGATAAAATAGAATGTCCCAAACGTGGGACATTCTATTTCTCACCAAAAGAAGAAATAAACTATGATGAACTGAAACCGGAGTCTAGACAGCCTGATTTTCGTCTAAATAAATTGAATAGCTTACAGGTAAATAATTGATAACTTGGGCTTATCAGGTTTTCGGACCATTGACTTATAAAGGAAAACTTTGTGAGTGAACCCTATAACGTTATCATGCGATTTATCTCCGTCAGTCATGGAAATGATATTTCATTTTATCCTATACTTACGCTGCAGCCCGGATCTGCATTTTTTTTTTAGGTGGGGCAAAAACTGAAAAATGCCGTCCCACCTACCTACTTGTTTGGCGGCCCTCTGAATTTGCCGCCCGGGACACAGGCCCCGACTTGCCCGGGGCTGTTACGCTAGAAACAAAATGATTAAGCAACATTTTCTGAACTCTGGAAGATACAGGAGTTTATTTTTTAGGGATATGTCAATGCAATTATACGACACGATAGTCACGATTCGTGTGGTAATTATGCGACCACAACAGATCTCGTTTATCAACACCTGCCTAAACCGCTGTGTGGCCCGCAGCAGCGTTATTACAAACGCAGTGCTCATCAATTTTATCCTCAGCCGGACTTATTCAAATGTTTTGTAAGTAATTTATTTGGATTTTTTTATTCAAATCTATGTTGAAAACAATTGAAGTAAAAACCAAATGTTTTGGGTTTGTAACTTGTCATTATTTAGGGTAATGTAACAGAATGGGGTCTAAGGAAATATCTGCAACATGAATGGAAATGCACAGATGTATCTGATTATGCTTCCACATTGTATGAGGATACGTATGTACCACCACAACCACATCAGTATCTTCAGAGGTGTGAAAGGAAGGCGCGCAATTCGTAAGCTCTATAGTTTATGACAGTTGTTTAGTTTTTAATGGAATACAATCCATAAATTAACAGGCGAGGCAAACTTTTAATTTTTTATTATTAATACGTAGTCCTGTGTGAAAAGGCGAATATAATGAAACAATAACAGATATATTTATAATTTATTTCAGGAGCTTTACAAAAACTTTCCGTTTCAAGATGACGAAACCCAAAAACGAAACCAAAAAATGATAACATCAAGAATTATTTTTTTATAAGCAAAATTATTAGTCTTTCTATATCACATTTTTGTTTAGAACATTCAATGCACATGATTGCCGTGTAAAAGCTTCATATAAATTTTAGTAATAATTATGAAGCAACTGTACATATAAAAAATATGAAAATATAAACTTAAAATACATTATTATCACAAAATATCCGAAACTCTTAACATTAAAATCATTTATACTTAAATGATTTTATTATATGAGTTGGATATATATTTCGCTTTTCTGTGAGAAACCATGTACATCGAAATAAATAGGGACAGTGACGTCCGTTGAATTGTAACAATTGAATAATTCTTAATGTTTTCATAGCATCGCCCGGTACCAACACGAGATCAGCAAATTCGTTATTACTTAAAGCTACTTATAATACACAACCACTTATATACTATTGAATGTGATAACAAACATTTCTTAATTATAATGGCAGTCAATGGATATTTAGTACAAAAGAACATTGTTCAAAGAATAAATGTTAAATAAATCGGAAGTTAGTAAGTAGCATGACTAGCGGTTGAGCATTAGGTAGACGTGAAAGAATCGATTTGTGGCAATTTAATCAGACCGGACCCGCCAGGTGCTTTAAATCTATGCTCAGGATTGAACATGTTCGGGAATCTTGGCTGAGGTATTTTTACATGATTATTGTACTGCATTTGGGGAAATATGGGTGTTGATACTGGAGCAAAGTTATGTGGGCTCTGATAGTTCATATTGCAATTTTGGAATCTATCTAATAGAACAGAAGCTCTGTCAGTTTCACCGCATATAGATTCCTCACGAGATGGAGGTTGAGAAAAAACATGTCTTTGGGTCATACTGGAAGTTTGTGACTCAAAACCTGAACTTTGACTTGATGACCGACTACCATTTATGTTAAATAGGTGCCTCTCTCCATCTGAATCCCAATATCCTCCAGCTACCCATGAGGTTCCCAATTTACTAGGCGATATCAAAGGTCGACCGCGATTAATCGGTAATGGTGTCGCAAAGCTAGGTGAAGCTGTAAATTTTTTTAGAGCAAAAACTGGATTTGTTTTAGTTGATTTCTTTTTGAGACTACTTATACACAAGGAACTTATACTTTCATCTAATTCTGAATCAGATTCATCTTTAACTAGGTTCTGATACTTATTAAAAGCAGGCTTCATTAATACTGATTCAGAGAATGATGGACTTTTTGTTGTCAGTGAATTAATTGTAAATGTGGAATTATGCTTTGGTTTAGTCCATAGGATATCATTGCGCGGTGTAAAAGAACGACCATTTTTGAAACTGCTGTTTAAAGAGCTCAATGTTTCATTTGAGGAGTTTGTAAAGTTTTGCATACCAAATTTACTGAGAGATATATCATCATCAGTTTCAAAAGAAATATCTGTATCCTCTTGTTTCTTGATTGAGCCATTTGTTATTTTAATTATTTTCTTTGGTGTTAGCTTCGGAACAATTTTATCGTTTAATTTCATACTCCTGTATATAAAGAACACTGCCACTACTGCAAGCCACTGAAATATAAAATAAAAATATGCATTAATAATTATTTAGATGCTGTTATTTTCAAGTTGTTTGTTATAAATATATAATTTACTAATTAACTAAATATATTCTTCTTAAAAATTCTAACACATATAAACATTATTATCAAACTTACTTTTATTAGGTTAATTAATAATAAATTTCCAGTTCCAAACTTGGTATATAATGAGGTAGCTACAAATACTGTCCATAGCAGGTCAATAGTAAAAGAATATCTAAAAAGATTTATGTTCCAAAAATGTCCAATTAATTGGATAGAACATACAAATCCTCCAAGGGCCTTTTGGGTAAAATTATTATGTTCTACTATAAAACTTGTCAAATCTACATCCAGAGTAACATTTAAATCATAAAAATAGTTCTCCATATGTGGGAATGTCATTAAAGTTTTCATTTTAACAATAGACATAACTCTATCTATAAAATTGTATATAATTGCATTTATATTGTTTATTGTACTGTATAAATACTCATGAACTTTAATGATTTGATATAGTTCTACAGTCACTAGTACTATTAGTACCCCAGCAATAAATGTTGATAGGCTGTTTATTGTATTACAGACAAATGCATTATGGTTTTCCTTTCTGGAATAAGACTTTTGTAAGGTGCGATTTTCTAATAACTTAGAACCCAACATTGATTTCTTTTCTTTGTACAATTTTAAATGAAGCACTTTCATACAGGGATTGCATAGCTTATATGCTTTCTCAAGTTGTACTCTGAAAATAATGGAAGGCATAATAAAAGATATAACATACAATGAGAACTTAAAATAAATACATTACAGTCAAGCATATTCAACTACATCTCTAAAAAATATATCTAGTTTTAAATATGATCATTGTTAAATTAATTGTCATTTATTAATTATAAGCAGATTCTTATAGCAGATATACTTACTTGTACAATTCAATTTCATGTTCATAATTTTTTTCATTCATTGGAATAAAATTAGCAAGCTGTGTAACTTTTAACTGTTGATTAATATTACACATCTTGCACAGACCATTTCTGGGTAGGTTTCTTGATTTTGTAAATGATGCATTATAGTTTATATTAGTAGTTATTAAAGGTTTATTATAGTCACCATCCTAAAAGTTATAATTATTTAACAGTATATCACAACCTAAACATCTCAAATTAATAAACTAGTGTTAAATTGTCTGACTATTGTCACATACATAACATACACATCAATATAAGTATTTTTTTCACAAGTAGTAAAGGGGCAAATTAATTAAGTAATTGTATGATAATAAAACGGAAAGCTCGACTCAATAACAAACTATAAAAGGTAAAAATTTAATAAAATATGTATTACATTTTCAAAATGTAATACCTTACCTTAGTGAATCCGTTGTATTGTTCGCAGTGAGGACACATCCAACTATTTCGCTCAACAAACTTGGTCCAAAAATTATTATTACAAAACCAACAGTTAACTCGCCATGGTAAAGTTGACCTAAAGTTAAATAGATATTAAAATTGGCATTTTTCAGAGGCGGGAAAGGTGATAGAAGTATAACCTCTTTAACACTTACAGCAAATTATAAAACAATTTGAACAATAGCACAGTACATAACACCGTGGTTATAACAAGAAGCACTGAATCCATTTTATAAATGATTCTGTATGGGTATATTTATTATTTTTATCTTAATTTCATATTGTTTGCACTTAACCTATAAGTCAATGACATCCAGCCACCATTGCCGTTTCGACAACACAGAGTATAAAATTTAAAATACACCGTTCCTGAGTGCACGTGCAATACCGGGATACTGATCGAGTACAATATAGGCTTTTCTTGTTGAACTAACAGATAAGCAGTTTTGTTATTTACATACAAATAATATATAAAAAATACATTCTATTTATTTTTAATATAATTAAAAATTTTGTTTTATACATAAAGCATATTTACCATTTTTGTGGATACACGTACCGTGTAAAACAATACCCATCACACTTCATCTATGCGGTACTGGCATGGTTTGCGCCCTGCAAAGAGACCCATCGCCAAAGCTGCGCTTCGTCTAGAGCTAGACCCTCCGATGCATAGTTAAAGCACCGCGCTCTTGAAGAACGCCACCATTCAGGGCGACCAGCAGATGGAGAGCGTTGACGAGTTTAGCTCCCGACTCCTCGGCTGCAATCATATACGAAGACTCCGAAGGCAGGAGCTGCAGCTTTATCTGCTGGTCGCTCCGCTGGGTCTCTCCCGACTTATCCAGAAGTCTCTCCTTGTGAGCCATAATCACAAGCTTTGCCCAGCAACACCCTGCCATTGCATCAGCACGGGCCTAGTTTTATAACCGGCCCTTCTTTCTTCTCTAAGGCCAAACAAGCTAACGGCATGGGCATCTGGGGGCCACATTCACTTTTAGTATTCATACCTATTGCTGTTTTTTATTTCCTTAAGGGTATCCATATTCTTATAAAAATATGAAGCTTTCATATAGATATATACTGTGACTGTAAAGATATTTTTTTGACTGAGGTAGCAACCCTTCACGAGTAATAACTTTTTTGTTCTGATTACCAAGAATCAATTTGGACGTGGTTGATATGGTATTTAGGGTTTGCTATTGGTGTAATAGGCTATTCTCCGCAATTCGACATCCGAGCGCCTATTTTGGGTGGTTTAGAGTTTAAAGTCATCTTGAAATTTCAGTCCTCGTGTTTTGAATTCGTTCACGGTGTTAACATGGCTAACTGGCAAGCATTTACTTTTTAAAACTAATCAAGTTCTACCAGAGTTTTGGTAGTTTGAATAACGATTTAATAATAATTAATTAATTATACTCCATCACCGACGAAACCTAACTGTCGTCACAGAGTGATTTCGCTACCATCCGGCGTCCATAGGCTGCCCAAGTACATATGCTCTGTTATGTGTTGAGTTTTGGCTTGGTAGTGGTGACATTTGCAATTTGGTAGAATTTTCCCATTTTCAGTTTCATGTATAAACGACGTATCGGAATCTTGTGTTGTTGTTAATTTTTCATAATATCAAAATTTAATTTTATAAAAAAATGGCTCTATCTAAACCTATTATGAATTTAGCAGCTTCTTATTTACAAAACTTATATTTGTATCCAATAAGAACGAAATCCATATCTAGGTAAATAAACGTTATCAATAAATTATTTAATAAGGAAAATTATGTAGACAAGTAAATATGTATATGTATAATAGAAATAATTTATTTTCGGAGTAAATTATTTAAATTTTTTTTCTGATTTAAATTATTCCTTTTTATAATTGTAGTTGTGTTGTTGGCTGTGCAGGCAGTATTGCATCACAGGTTGCTGCAGGTGAACGAATAAAGGTAGACCCGATTATCGCGTTTGGTCTGTACGGGTGAGTTAATAAATTACATAGTTAATTATTCACTTGTAACTCCCAGTTTTGATATTTTTGTTAAATCTTAAATGTACTTGTTTTTATATTCTTCACAAGTTAATATGGACCATATATTTATTGTATAAGTTGCATTCTAAAAAGTAATTTTATTCTAGGTTGCTGTTTGGTGGAACCATTCCTCACTATTTTTATGAGCTTATTGAAAGACTGTTTCCTCATGAAGCAACAGCTTTTCCTCTTGCAAAGAAACTTTTATTTGAAAGGCTTGTTATTGCTCCAATAATGCAAGCCTTTTCTCTTTATACACTAGCACGTTTTGAAGGAAAGAACCATAAAGCTGCATCTAAACAATTAAATTCACTATACTTTACTGTATTAGAAGCTAACTGGAAATGGTTAACACTTTTCCAAGTTATCAACTTGGCCTTTGTACCACCAATGGTAAGTAATAAATCTTATGATTTTAAAGCTTTATGCTTGTTAACAATATCTATAAATCTGCATATTATTCAACATATATTATGTAGTAATTATTAGCATGCAAGTATTAAAATATACTAATAATATTTATATTCACAATTCTAAATTATGAGTAGATTCTATTGAGTGGATTTAAACTATATTTTTTTGCTTGTAGCTTCGAGTTCTCTTTATGAACATAGTTGGATTTGGTTGGGCAATGTTCATAGCTTCAAAAAGAAGACAGAGTCAGAAAAAGGAATCTTCATAACTGTATACATTAATTCTTTTTGATGGAGGAATTTATAGTTGAGGATTATATAAGCAAATTGTTAAATATTATCTAATTTATTGATAAGATTAAATTATCCAAAAAACATGTTATTGCCAGTTTTTTTATATAGTTATCTCTGCTAATATTCATTCTATTTTAAGATTGTTATACTTTATGTTATCCTATATTGTAAGCATTCCAAATGCAATTATGTCAAAAATGTTAGTAAAAAGCATTTTAGGAATATTTTTTTATTTCAAACAAATGGGTTAGTTTTGTAATTAAAATAGTGGATTTTATATGGTGCACATTTTATATAAGATATAATTATTTCAAATAAGTGTATCTGCATTTTACAAGTTTTTATTTAAATAATAAAACTAGTGTGACTGAATTCAGAGTATTATTTAACATCACTGCTGTTATAAAATAGTTTTAATAAGACTAGTATATAATAGTAGAACAATATTATAGTTAATACCCATTTAAATTATCCAATTTTACAGATTTCTGACAAATATTTGTGAGACTATTGGACTACATACTTCATAAACTATTTAAACATTGAATCTATCATTATTCATTGCATAACTCATAAATGACTAGCTGTATAATTTATTTTAATAAATATATTGCACATTATCCTAAACTTAAAAGTATTATTGATTATTCTGGTGAATTTTCTACTATCTAATATAAAATTATCAACAATTAAAAATAACATGAAAAAAATAAAAGTACAACGGTAATATTTGACTAGATTTAGATACATGAAATGACTAATACAACTATAAATGTTAATGTGTGAAAAAAATTTGGTCTGTTTCACTAAAAAAAAGACGATTCTATCATCGATTTTTAAATAAATAAATGTTGCCTTACGCGACATTATGTTTACGTATGTAAAGTAATTAAATTTATTTCTTTTAATGATTAGTATTTTTTTACCCCATCGCACACTTTAGAACTATAATGTTGACGATGAGTAAATGTTAACTAAAAATAGTCTGATCACCTGAACATAAAGTACATCTTTATACACAAGAGTAATTTTTGAAATATTGTCAAGATACGAGATTAGTGTATATAAATTCATCAAGTTATTTGTACATTTGTGTACAATATTTTGACCAATTTTTTGCTACATGATAGGAAAAACAGATGCCTACCAATTTTTATTCGGGATGCGGTGATCGCGACCAGCTTCTTTCTCTAGATCTGCTGCTGTTGTAGTAACTGCCTGATGAGGGCGTCGACGGAGTTGGTCTCCGATAGGGAATTGGCCTTTTACGTGCACTGTATTGTTAATAACTGTTAGTAAACAGTCGAGCATACAGCAACATGCTTCAAAACAGGCAAATTAAATGGTTTGTTAAATTATTAGAGCATAATAAAAATATGCTTACCTTTGTTGAAGCCATAACTAGCAATACAGGAACAAAAGAAAATATACGTATCAATAACATCACTAGAGTGTATGATAAGGCTCGAGCTACCATGCAAGTCGATAAAAAAAACAAAATAATGTACAATAAACTTTATTAACACAAATATTGAACAAAAAACACACTTGAAACTAATGTTCATAAAATAGCAGAATTTCTACTTCTGGCAACACTGTCACTTTTCCCTAAATCTTATCAATTATGTAGTTATCTGCTTCTGTATTTGTATTTCTTGTTGGAATAAGAAACGTCTATAATTGGTGCGCTACGAAAGAAAAAATCTCTTCAGCTCAATGTTACATTAAAGGGAATAAACTTATTTTTCAATAATAATCATCTAACTAAAATTATTTAAATAAAAAAGTAAAAATATTGTATTTACTAAAGTTACCAACAAAGCATTAGTAAGAAAACATCATACCAATGTCATCACACACAGTTAAATGGAAATTTTAATCCAAAATGTTAGAAGTTGAAAACATTTCAAGCAGAAAAACATTACATTGTTAAATACCATAATGTTCTATATAAATAGTGTGTAGGCCAAAAGATATAAAACTCATCATTTAGAGACAAAATTATTACTTGTTTATATTTTATTGATGGAACTAAATACATATTCTAACAAATGACCTAAAATACTGCAATACAGTTTCCATATTAATCACTGCATTCACCGACTACTAGGCGTGGCTTCTGAACTGGTGCTATATTTGCGTGACTTTTTTCTATAAATAAAAGAAACAAAACTCGTGATATAACGCAAAGGAAAAGATAAAAAGGTATATCGCAATGTTTTTCATTATTTAATAAAATAACTAAATAAAACGTAATTTTCAACAAACACTATTTCATATTACATTAGCTCTAGGAAAAGATATGATGTGGACATTCAAAAAATATTGCGACACTCTATAAAGCATATCTCAAGTAGTTAGCATTAGACAAGCTGCACTCAAATATATTAAAACACCTAGAACACTGCAAGGGATACTGACATTATATCTCTATTAAATAATTATATCACAACATCAATATCCATTGTTAATATTTAAAATGGGAACAATAAAAAGTGCGTCAAAAGTGTTGCTCTTCTGCCAATATTATTTTGATATATTTTATCTACTTAAAAAGAGTCCCAACTTGAAAGAAAGTTGTACCAAATCATATCATATTATCTATCAAAATTATGTTTGAAATATAAAATGATTACATTAATTACAACTAAAAACCTTGATAATACTAGTTCATAAAATTCTTTCTTATACAACTTTATTTCAACAAACAGAACTCGACATTTTTTATTTCGCCCAATGAATATAGAAGCAAATGCAATTATGCGTGGAATTCTGATAAACATGGACCAGAAGAGTCTGGACTATCCTTTCTTGTATGTTTTAATTTTCTAGAGTAATATACTTTTTGTAATACATTATTATAATAAGAATAGATGAGCCAATAAAGGTTCCGCGCTTTCCCGTGATTGAAAAATTGGCGAGATCTGCATGATTTGTGAGAGATGGTGAAGATATCAACGGCAAGAGCAATACAGCACAACTAAGAGGCCTTGCTACCTCGTAATTCGCCTCCTATCGAGGAAGCTGGGCGAGCCGGCCCGTCGGGGGATCGACGGCGAACGGGACTTGGAGCGCGTAGAACTCGATCTGCGGTAATCCGCGTACACGCCCGTCATTGTTCTGATTACGCACGCATGCAGTGTAAGGACAACGACGTTCAAGAAACAATACGAAATATTTTCGTTAATTGAAAAACGGTTTAGATTGTTGTGCATTTTTAATTGAACTTCTCAAACTTTCTTCTATGAAGTTCTAATCAAGTTTTTGAACATTTTACCTATTTCTACATGTGAATAGTATGACTATAGGTCTTCTAAATCAGTAAGTTTGAGTGCAGTTTTGCGTTTTAAAATTATTTTAGTAATTTAATAATTTTTGTTAAGGGTGTAATGAACTACACTGTCATAGATTACCTTGACGATCGCGTTGACCGCGAGGAGCTTCGTGATGAGCGAGAAGAGCTTCTACTGCTGTATGAACTAGAACGAGATGAACGAGATCTGAAATTGATAATATATATATGATTATGTGATATAAAATATGATTTATGAAACATTATTACGTAACAAGTTTGAGTTAATCATCAAAATGATTAATATACCTTGAGGAGTAGGATCTTGATCGCGACGACCTTGACCGCGACCTTGATGCTGACGGTGAGCCAGAACGCGATGATTTTGCTCGACTCTTCGACCGTGACCGTGACGGCTTCAACTTAGACTTTGAGCGAGAGCGCGACTTTGAACGAGACCTCGAAGAAGTTCGCGACCAACTGTGTGACCTGCTCCTCTTGCGATCGTACATTTTAGAATTCTCTACTCGCAGTGGACTCTCTTTCCTTAAGTTGTCAATTTTTTTTGGGCTGATCTGACTTGGAGTTTCTTTCTCAGTCTCCTTAGGAGATTTTCTTGGTATTTCCCATTCCAGTTTCTGTTCACTGCGGCCTTGTGACGTAGATGGTCCACTCGTTTCGTCGATTCTATTACGCTCCATAGTGGCTTTAGTCAGTTTCGCCAACCTCTGCTTAAGCCTATCCAATTCCTTCATATTCAACAACTCTTGCCGCGCGTGAAGATCCATTCTAAGAAAATCTTCATCTTCTGAATCAACATTTTCACTTGAACTTCCCAAACACATAGTTTTAGGTTTATAATCTTCCTTGTTCTTCTTTTTCTTTGGATGTAAATCAGACGGAGATTTAATATATTTTCTTTTGTCTTTTTCGGGTAACTTCTCGATAATTTCTCGATAACGCTCTGGACTTCTACGTGCTGGCGAATAACTGAGACTAGACGAGCTTCTACTTTTTGGATCAGACCCAGATTTCGATCTTTCCTTGAGAGATTCTTTTGTATCCTTATTTTTTACTATTTTATCTTTGGAACTCACCGTTCGTTTTTCCTCTCGATGTTCATGTACAGGAGAACTACGTCTTTCTGGCTTTCTGTTTGGTGTAAAACTTTTCCTTTCTTTTTTTGATGACCGTTTCGGTGGCGACAAAGACTTAGATTTACTTCGATATTTTCTTTGTTTGTCTTTAGGAGAATGCCGATTGTCACGAGATGAAGGTGATGTTATTAAAGATCTGCTTCGTCTAAGCTTCGTCTCATTTGATTTTAGTAAGTTATCTGACTTCCTGTCTATAATGCGCGGTGTAGGGCTTTTCTTGGAATATTCACGATACGGACTACGTTTGTTGCAATTACTTGATGGTGTTTTATCTTTCTCTCTACGATAACTTTCTTTGGACACTTTGGTCACCGTGCTCAGCCTCTGTCGTGGCGGAGATTCCAGACTGGAATCACGTGAATTATATTTTTGTGGTCTTGTATTTTTGTAATATCTTTCTGGTTCATCAAGATCTTTATACTTTTTTTGTATTGTAGGAGATGTTTCCCGATATTTTCTTCTTTCTTCAACTGACGAACTTTTACGCCGCTTTCTTTTATTATCATCAACTTCCTGTACGTGACGAGAGTCGTCAAAGCGGTCACTTTTATTTCTTTTTTCATTATCGGATCTTTTTCTTTCATCTTGACGCTCGTCTCTCTTGTTTCCATCTCTTCGTTTATATTCTGGAGATAGACTCTTTCTCACGGATCTTTTATCTATTGACTTTTCGCGAGGATACCTATCATTATCCTTTTTAGATTCTTTTGGGTAAGATTCATCTCTCCTGATCTCTTTTTGATTCGAAAGATCTCGCTTTGTATCTCTTACGTTAGACGTACCGTCTTTTCTATTAGTATAAGAACGACTTCTGCGTCGTCTTTTTTCAGGTAGTGGGGATTCGCTAGAATCTCTTTGCCGCTCTCGCTTGTCTAGTTTATTTGAAATAGTTTCGTAATCCGAGGAAGGCGAGCGTCTTCGATTACGCTTATTGTTTCTTTCTATTGGTCTTTCCAAGTCAAATTCGTCTTTGTCTATTCTTTTCTTATTTTCTATTTTAGTAATGTATGACTTGTGTTTTATTTCAGGTGATCGGATTTCCGGTGATGACCTTTGTTCATAGGAGCGGCTTCTGTCGCGACCTCTACCTGAACCATGTCGAGATTTCTTCGATTCATCAAATCTTTGATTTCGGTCTGCTCGACCACGATATTTTCCACGTTCGTTTTCTTGTGCGTCGCGGTGTTTCTCTCTTTCTAGTCTCTCAGGTGAGCTAAAAAATATTTAAAGATATCATCTATTATTACAATATAATAAAATATGTTATGTTTAAGAATTTAAGAAATAAAAAGGCAACTTATTAATGCATAGCATTATTAAAAAAAAATGTTTTTATTTATTTACCGTTCTAAGCTAGAAGTCAACAACGCTATTTATGAAAATTTAAATAAATCTATAATAACTATGTTTGCAAATTTGACTTTACACTCATTGGGATTACTGGACTTATAAACTGTTAGTAACATACCTTCCGCGGCTCGAATGTCCGCTAGTGGCGCGACGCTTGCTGTTTGTTTTTTTCTGTACAGAATTCAATATATCAGCGTTAAAATATGAATTGCATAAGACGATCAAAACACCAGTGCCAATACAATAAGACTAGTGGTTATGGCAACTAAACATTTCACTAATAGAAATCCTTCAAAAACAATTTTCAATCAGTTACTGAAGAATTTCCTATAACTTTAAAAAATAAAACTTCTCATGCATTTACTATAAATAAATTGAAGGCTTATTTCAAAATGTACAATAAAAGCTACTCACGAAAGCAATTTTATTTATTTTTTCTTAAGTTTTATTATTAAAATGTATCCATAACATTCTCAATTCAAAGATTAACAGAAACAAGTGATATATTGTATTGGATTTTTGGCACTAGTGAACTCTTATTTACAACATCTAAATATTAGTGACACAAACAATTGATCAAACATAGATAGATACTTATGGCAGAAATTTAAATGAAAAATATAAGTCATCGGGACGTACCTTGTGTAACAAACGGTGATCGTAGAATGGTACACCATTTAAACATGTTGGGCATCCTTAATAAGTTTTGTGACAATGAGAAGGGAGAATGTTATGGATTAGTTAACATGTTGTAAATCAATCACGATATAATACAATACACGCGCAGCAAAAACGAGAAAGCCGTGCACCCTACAACTTTGATTTAATTCTGCTCAGCGTTTTCCAGTTATACGTTATAAGTTCTAAAACATCCTCCTTAGCCCGAGGTACACGTATTTCACGTCTTTGAGCCCGTACGGGAACCGCGAAATCCCGCCGTCGCCTCTACAAACACCATGCATTACTGTGCACATTTAACCCGACAATCGCCCTTCCCCTCCCATACGACTCGCGCAGTTAGCCACAATCTGTCGACGTACTCTGAGGCATATTTTAGTTCACCTAACTTGTGTTGTTATTGAGTGTTATTTTGTGATATACTTACAGTATACGTTATTTCTTCAGATAAAGATGGCTATCCTATGAAATGATGCACAGTTAAACAGATAATTTTTACTGTCCATTTCTTGTGTTTACAGAATAAAACAAATAAAATAAAAATATTAGGATAGGCAAAATTCGCGATACTGGGATGTAAATGGGCAGTCACAGCAATAAAGTTGAAAGCTCGGGAGTTTAATGAAAATAAGAATGCAGTTTCTTTAACTAATCGTTGAAAACGATGAACCTTATAATAGTAAGCCCATAGGCGCGAGGTGCTTAGACGTCCGTCTCTTCGAAAATAAAAAATAAAGAAAGCAAGGTGCTACGTCTATCCAGAGTCTATCAATGCTAACAATCCTATCAAATAACTATTCGAGTGTGTTCGTGATGTGAAACTCCAGTGTCAAGAAGTTCTATTTAGAGAGAAACATAAGCCAATTATAGTACTTGAAGACATTATTTAGGCAAGCTGCTGATATGGTTTCCTAAATTAACATTGTCTTCAATTCATATCACAAATTACAATAGTTCAATTTTTTTTAATATTCACCTTTTTCTTTTTCTTCTGTCGGTCGTCGGCGGAAGTTTCCGAGTCGCTGCCATCGGAGCTGCTGGACAATTCGGACTCAGAAGACTTGGAGCGCTTCTTCTTCTTCTTACTGGACTCATTTCTGGAATTTAAACAATCTTCTAAAATATTCCAATACATTATATATCTACCCTCTGTTATTGGCCTCAGTCATGTACATTTAAAAAAAATACAATTACGTACATATGTATTTAAAAGCAAATAACGAGAACACAAATATACAACATATCTGATAAATTTTATTTTTGTTTAATAAAATTAATTTAGTCATACGTGACCACTGTTTTCGCGTAGATTAGAAATAATATAAATAGCTTCTTATTTGTATATAAAACAGTATCATAGTTTTAAATATATATATATTATAAACGAACATGTTACATATAAATTATATTACACTAAAATATACAATATTATACGATGAACTATCAAGTTGTTTTGTACATTAAATTTCTCATTCTCCTTAAGTTGCAAAAATATATACTTTGTCTTTACTACAAAACGGTAGAATAACATCATAAATCTCTGAGAATCAGATACAAATTTAAAACAAAGTCATACCTACGTATAAGCCGCCACAATATATTTTTTTCGCTGAAATATTTAATTATGTTACTACGAATAGTTGTTTGTTGAAACAATTTACGAAAAGAAACTTACTCCTGAGTTAACTGCAGCTTCACCTGTCTGCACGCATATGTAATGTTATTAAAAAA
>DWCF01003142.1:0-20748 GCA_018230265.1 Delias oraia | reverse complement strand
TCTGATCTAAGAAAAAACTATTAGAATAATAACATTTTGACTGTCAACTAGCATAGCTATTAGTAAAAGATCAACCAAAAATATAAATGTCTAAAGATATATTGAGAAATTCCAAAAACCACTGCCAAAAAAACAAGAAAAATTGCAGCAAGACATAAGAGTCTCAAGACTTAGTTTTGTGCATGCTCAAGTCTTACATTAGGTTTTTCCTAAAATTAGGCAGTCTTGATGTTGCATTTCTGCAAAAACTTTGTAGAAGAAGTGCTGAGTTTGAGCAACACTATTTAGCAGTATGTTCTCCATTATGAGTATATTAAGTATATATTATAGAGAAACTCTGTATAAGAGAAAAATATTAAACTTAATATAAATTGATAGGTATACATATCCATGTGGACAAATGAGTTGGTTCAGTCGATCTAGAAAAGACCAATAACTAGGTTTTTGTTTGGTTTGATGGCAGTATACTCCTAACTACTAACTATAAAGAAATGTCCATTATCTGTTATCTTCCTATGTCCTTATCATGAAAGTATAAATACATTTTGTAAATTATCTTTATTCTACAGAGTGCAACTCATCAAGCATTCTGTCATGTCGAGTGATATTGAAGAGTGATGAATCCCTGTCTCTCTAATTACTAATAGAAACAGTTACATAATATAATATTATTGATCTAGTACAATTCAGCTTTCAAAAAATATAAGTGTGGATAAGTTTTTACTGAATATTCTTGCACCCATTCTGTGAGATTATGGTGCATCTCTGTATTGGGTGTGGTGGTGGTCTAATACTTGCTGTTTTTAAGTAGAAAGCCTCAGAAAGTATGAATTGACAACAAACCTATAATATTCTTCCTTCATATACTGGATATATACTGGTTAACCAGTGCACTATTGTCTTTTTTGTTTTATTTGTTATAATATGATTATTATTAAAAAACTACTGTATAACATTATTAAATTCTGAAAATATGTGCTTATTGTAATGTCTTTTACCAAAGTTAAAGTAATTATTCCAACTCACTTTGACCTGTTAAGTTCTTAATGGACTATACTTATTGAAATATGCTGTCATATTTTTGACATTCCTATATTCTTGGACACATAAGGATATATCTATAGTTTGTATTTTTAGCTGCTAATAATTGTATTGAAATACATCATACTTTTCTCCTTGTTCCTGTCTAAATAGGTCATATCTTATTCAATTATAATTAGGCATAGAAGCCTAGACAGATAGATATTTATAAAATGTTTTTCATAGAAATAAGTGTAATTATTTGTAGTATAGACGCCGTCAATAGTCCTATGCCTTATCTATTTGAAGTTCCTCTAGCAAACATAATTAACTGACCTCCAATATATAATCTATGTAGGCACCACCAATATGCTTTATCACAGAATGTCTTTATAGGCACAAATTTCAGCTTTAATCGTCCTTTAAATAAAGTTTGTTTTAGTATGCATAATACGTAGACAGAATGGAATTTTTTAAACAGTCATTGTTTTGGTGCAACACTGCTGATATGGAACAATAGATAGAGCACAATGTGTTTGAGAATATTGTTTTTTATATACCTCCGCATTGTATGTTTACTTTAAACTGCTTGAAATGTTGAAACTCATTGAAGAGAAAATATATTTTTTACGTGCTTATTTTTAGAACACATATTAATACAGTCAGTCTCGTCATTATGGTTAAATGATTCGAAGATCAGTCTCGCTTTCTTGTAGGAGAACCAGGTTACGAGTCTGTGGGAATAATTTAAATGTTTGGTTTTTGTAGAGAAGCTGTTAATTTTGTTCATAGGCAATGGCTGGTTTACTAATAAAACAGTATGGAATTGTAAGAAGCATGCTTCCACGTATACCTACACAGTTAGATGTGCCCGCTACTCAATTTCTATTACTTTTTTTATGGTAAGCGTACAAGGGAGCAGTAGGGTCCTCTATAGGTTAAGAGAACACCGCATTGTTTGTAGCACTCACGCAGAGAAACATAGTACATTAGTACAAGTACCGTTTCACGCTAAGTATTCTGTGATTACTGTGTCGTGTTACTTATTTAAATAAGCCAAAGAAGTAGGTTCACAGTGAATGCGAATGCTGAGGTAATCTAGATACCTCAAGTAGCCAGAGGCGACCTTGGGTGATCTCACAGGAAGCGAGTCAAGTGTGTCAAGAGCGTTCTCGGTTCAATAAATCAAAACAAACGCAAATAGACGGGCTGATTAAGCAGTAGACGGGGCTGATGGCTCCTAATAGGCTACACGGCAGGGTTGCCTGCAACTTCAGAGATATTGCTTTGAAATACATCTCGTTCTTTTCAGTTTTCATTCGCACACACAAGCGCGCACTCGCACACGAGATATATTATATATGAATAACAAAGATTTATTTTACTCAATCAACAGTTTTGCTCAATTTACTTTTTGTTTTTGTACTTGCGTGTCCTGAGAGAAACGAACCTTGGGTCGAAGTTCACGTCTGTCAGGAGACGCCCTTACGTCAGTAGTGGCAAATTTTAAACGACTTTTAAAGCCGGCACCACAACAACTTAAGCGCGGATCGAGGCGCGGTGCTCTCATACCATAAATGATATCCGTTTGTCGTTGCCCGCTATGCTATAAAAACTTTGCAAAAATGAAGCTAGGGATCGTTGAAGTATTACGTAGAACAGTTTTTGAAGATTTTTCACCAAAATTCCTTTGTATCAATTTTTTTTAAAGAAACATTATGTCACTTTGTAATAAACTCCAATCCCTCCCACCCCTGTAATCTCGCCCCTCCCCTTAAATTGGGTTATGCAATAGTTGAAGGCCCAGAAAGTAATATTATAATATTGTATATAGGTATATCGTGTTGTTTATTTTTAAGAAAAGATGTGTTGCTGTCAGTTTATTCCGCGTCATATTTTCTTTCAGCACAAAACACATTGTGAAATGGATGTATTCCAAATTTGACGTTGAAAAAGTGTTAGGTCGTTTGTATATTATTTTGAATAAAAATATTTTGAATTTGACTATGAGAGGCGCGTCGATTTCTCGCTTCGTGCTGAAATTTTCTCCGAATGTGCAGGTTTCCATTTTCGTATTGATATGGCGTGTACTTAAATGGAGTGTTCCGATCCGCACCGACCGGTATCCGCTGCGGAATAAAGAAAAATCTACATTTAATTACAGTTATTTCAAAACTTTTTGCCGAGTCCGCCAGCCGGTACCTACTTGGCTCGATGTTGTTGAAATGGAAGAGTTTTGAGAAATGCCACAGAAGCTATCGTTTAAACAGAAGGCACACGAGCAGAAAGCACGGGTGCGTTGCCGACTGTTTAGGGATAGGTACGCTCTCTTCGTATTGGTTTGTATACCCCTGCAGGTAGCTATCCATATAGTGTAGCTGTAGCTGTAGCCCATTTAGTGGTAGCGCCAGAACTTTCTGAGTCGCGCGTCGTTAACAACATGACGCTGCTCTAGCGAGGAAAAAGTAGAATTAAATAATAGGATTAGGATATTCTCCCCCGCGATGGCCCAGGCTCAAGTCTCGCAGGAGACAGTCGCCTTCTTCTATCACGGCTTCACACGCGGATTGATTTTTAACCGCGACTAGCGCAAGGCCGTCTCCTGCGAGACACGAACCTCGGCTTGGGCCATCTAATCTAAACCTGATATAGCGACTTCAAAGGAACTGTATATAAGCCGACGTTTTTAAGCAATACCAATTACAAGTAGTCCTTATATCCTCATGTACTTCCGAAACACAAAAATATTTATTAAGAAATAATTACAAAGCAAAATGTTATAGAGAGCCTCGTAGCTTAATGGTTTTAAAGTGTATCATGATTCATGAAGCGCGAGGCGTCGGTTTCGAATCCCGGTTCGGACAGTTATAATTAAATTTATGCAGTCATATGCATGGGCTCGAGTGATGGGCGAGTGTCTTAATACCGTATTTCGCAGAGTGAGGATATCAAAGGCCTTTAAAAGTGTCGCTTGAGCGGCGGAAAAAACGGCAACACAACCAATGCGCGGTCTGTGGCGCGGTTGTGCATGCACACGCCTCGCCACACTCAGCATGCTGCATGCGGCATCAGCCCATGAGCAGCGTTGTTCTCTTACCATATAGGAGACCCACCTGCTCCGTTGTCTGGTATAGAAAAAAAATGATACTAAATTGCTTACTATACGGGTTATTAGACTACACTTAAAGTAACTTTATTAAATAGTAAAAAATATTTTTTGCTTTTACGGTTCATACTTCTCTAATTGAGTATTTGGTATTTTAAAATTTAATATTGTTTTGTTTTGCTGGGGTGAGGTGTGGTTGGTCGTTATATTTAATGAATATAAAGTTTGGTCGTTGAAAGCGTCGCTGTATCCCATGTTGTAATAGGCGGTATTTTCACTAAATAGTTTAGTAGAAATTCGGACGGGACGTTTCAATCTGGCTGTCATAACAGGTCGGTGGTCATAATCGATGTCGACGGTATACTGTAAAGGCGGAGATGAGGCTCGTCTGCCGCGGGCACTCTGAAGCCGAGGAGTTACTGTTTATATCGGGCAGATATTTAAATACGATTGGGCCAGAGACGGTCCCCGCCCACGCGCGGCCGCTGGCGTGGCGTGTGCACCGTGAATTATGATATTCACTTTTTGGCACGCGGCTCGCGCGAAACGGGACGCCGCAACGGCGGAATTGCCACATTCACCGCGTTTATTGGCCTAACTAGAGATTCTATCGCATTCCTCTAACTCAGCCATTCCCCATCTATTTCAGCCACAGACCCCTAGAAATTCAAGCTTAGTTTTCACGGACCTCTAAGTAAAATAAACAGCAAAAAATTCTGATTAGGTAGGTTGAGAGCCTCGTAGCTAAATGGTTTTATAAGTCTACCAAGTGAGAGGTATCGAGTTCAAATCTCGTTCCGGATAAATTATAATTTAATTTATAATTTATTTGGTTTCTGGAAGGGTTTGACAGTGGCCGGGCGATGGTTTTAATATTGTCGCATCCGTGGGAGAGCCATACTAAAGCATATGTTGACGCACTAATTGGGTCGGCTCGTCCGAAGTGATACCACGGGCTCACAGAATACTCAGCGTGAAACGGTACTTGTTCTGTGTTTTGAACAGTGATTGAGAATATCGTAGGCCCTTAAAAACACCAGCTAAGCGGCGTAAAAATCTGGCAACACAACCAAAGCGCGGACTGAGGCGTGGTTGTCCATGGGCGGCGCTGTTAGGCGGCATATAGGACACCCATTTGCTCCGTTGTCCGCTATACTTAAAAAAAAGTGATACAGATGAAACTTTGTCACGGAAGTCGGCGGGCTGCGGTGAGGACAATATAAATAAACAAGAGATTACACGATATGCGATCGAGTTGCTTTGATACGCCGTATCGCTTACACCGTCATAGGATGCATCCGACCGCGTCTTGCACTAAGTAGATACATATTATAAACCTGTACTGTAATCGCACGTAATTACGTAAATTATCGCCTTACTTTTGGTAAATACGACTTGAGGACTAGGGACTTAGGCCTAGTGGGCTAGGGGTGGCGGACCGCTTACTCTAGGTGAGCTACCTGCTACCCGTTTACCACCGTTTCCAAAAAAAAAGATACGGTAGGATTTCAAGTACCTACTTATTTACAAATTATTTTTTTTATTATGTTGGCTTGTAAACTTATATTCGGTGTTTGGAAAGAAATTGACAGTGTAGACACTTTTGCCGGTTCGTCCGGAATAATACCACGGGCACATAGAATACCGGCGTGTTATATATTGTTTCGCTAATAAGAATCACCAATCTATACCACTTAACCGGTGTCAAAAGGCGGTAACAGTACCATAGCGCGTATATTGCTTTTTTTGTGCGCAATCTGCTGCCGGCCATACGACCTTTACACCTTAACACGATCTTTGGGGCGAACCGTAGGCTCGCCGTGAATTTAATGTTTAGTCGCTCCTAACGCAATGGCGTCTGCTGCGAGGCACGAACCTCGACTTGGGCAGTCGCGGGCTCATGGGCCACCTGAGCAGCCGCTCGGCAGATCACCGGAATGAGTCTGGCGACATAGTTAGGTCTTCGCGTCCGTTTCCGGCGGAGGCGGTTATTAGCGCGGTCCTTACACAGATCCCTACCATATGAATTTGTGTTATTTTCCTCTTGGGAGGCTATCAGCTCATGCGGATCGTGTAATGTGTTTAGGTCTCCGTCTGTTGGTGGATTGGAGAGGAGTGTAGTTGGTGCTGTGAAGCATGAGTAGGTTGGGATCGAATATTGCATAGCGTATAACGGAGCAGGTATACTTACTCGTTGATGGTAAGAGGATATTGCCTCCCATGGACATCCGCGCCATTGTTGTGTTGCTGACTTTTTACGTAATATTGGCCTCCGGTAACCTGAGGACCAGCCGGTCCCGTTGTCCGCTAGAAGGATTAAATACAGTTCCCTTATGAATTATGTTAGTAGTGTGTATTGGTCCTTTGGATAGGCCGCCCAAGTGAAAGTAACCCAAATAGCGGGCGTACGGTCGCTGCTAATGAGCTCAGGTGGTCTTCAATTTATTCCGTCCCCGTTTCTATTTGTGTTATTCAGGACGCCTCATGCCTTCGTTCATGCGCCGGTGCGCTAGCATTCTCATACCTAGCGACGCTCGGTGACAACTCTTTTCTTATAAAAAAAACGTGGCATACGAGCAAAAGACTCACCTAGGATAAGCGGTTCTCCGCCCATGGACAGTCCCAGTCTCTGCTGGGACACGCGCGTTGCCGGCCTCTTACGAGATGGATGCGCTCTCTTTTTGGAGGAACCCAAGTCGTATTGGCTTTAAGATTCTACAGAGTAGACATGTCAAGATTTAAGCGAAATACTTAATATTAAACGGAACATATTGAAATGAAATATTTTTGTTGAACGTCAAAATCAGTCTAGCACCGGTTCCAAGCTAAGCCCACTGAGAAGAACCGGCGAAACGAAAGTGGCTGTAATTTTTGGGAAAATTCGTCACGGATCAGAAATAGTATCGCCTATTGAATTATGATTATCGTCTGAAATGAGCACGTCTCACCTACTTCGTTCGCCCCGCGATCAAAATACTAAACGCGGCTAAAATTATACGCTATTATAACCCAATGGCAGAATTCCCACGAGTCGTTACGGGCGATAATTGTTCGATGAAGCTATTATACGGGCACGTGTCGGCATGCTATAATCTTGAATAAATTGCGTGTCACATCGCTTGGCCGGAATGGACTACTGAACTACTGAACCGATTTTGGTAAAGTTTCACCGATGTTAGCGGATGAGGTGTCAAACCAGTCTGCGAAGTGGCTCAAGTGATCAACCTGCGAAGGTATTTCTACTACGACTTGGAGAAATTAAAAAAGCGTAACTATACGTGCAAGTGCTATGTCCATGGGCGAAGGACCGTTTATCCTTGGTGAGCGTCCTGCATGTTTGGCATCGATTTCATGAAAAAAAATCGAAACCATTATTTTTCAGTTCTTTGATATGTATACTTTTCAAGATATTGAAAATTGAAGTAATAGTTACAAAAATTTTCACACCCGCATGTAACTGATGGGCTCATACCTCGATGAAATATGAATGCTTATCGGCACGTTGGCTGCATTTTGATTAGGTTCTTAACAATACGGTGACAATTGCGTTGTGTAACTAGAGTTTTCAGATTCTGAGGGTTAAAATCAAAATAAATAAAACTAAATTTAGCGACGTTTAACCTGACTCTCATTTTTCAAGCAGTGTTCGACGGGTTGTCCTTCGAAAGAATTGCCAATATCGGTTTAATAGAACCAGAATGAACCCACTACGTTGTCCCTGACGCACAAATATTACCTCTAATGGTTGTGGCGTATTTGCATTAAGTCAAAGCAACATTTGATGTTATGAGAAAAACTTGATGTTTTTTTTTATTTTAAATGAAGAAATTTGGATCTCTTTCTCTTGACCGTCTCTCATGTCTAAGAATTGTGATCAGCACCAGGGTTGCATCTATTTCTTTTTATAGTATAGCGGACAACGGAGCAGGTGGGACTCCTATATGATAAGAGAACACCGCCGCCCTTGGACAACCGCGCCACAGTTCGCGCATTGTTATGTTGCCGACTTTTTACGCCAATGAAGCGGCATTTTTAAGGGCTTTCGATATCCTCACTCACTGTACGAGCCGGCCTAATGAATGCGTCCACATATGCTTCAGCATGCGTATCCCACGGGTAAACGAATGACAATAAATCTAGAATGGACAACTTGCCGATCGATTAAAGAGATTATTCAAAGGGAAATGTGTTTGTTTTCAGGTGGGCCGCATTCCGCCTGATCACCCGCTGGTCGGAGGGCACAAAGGCCCAGTGCTGGATATCGCCTGGTGCCCCCACAACGACAACGTGATCGCGAGTGGCTCCGAGGACTGCGTCGTTAAGGTTAGTCCACGGATTACCGCGGAAGAGCTACAGCGACTGCTTAGGCTGGCTCGTTCAGAGTGATACGGGTTTTTTTCATATGATATAGCGGACAACGGAGCAGGCTGGTCTTCTATATAGTAAGAGAACAGCGCCGCCCGTCGACAACCGCGCCACAGTCCGTGTTTTGGTTGTGTTGCCGGATTTTTGTGCCACTTACGCGGCATTTTTAGTAGAGGCCTTACAAGTACCTTTTCAAGTACAACCCGTTTCACGCTAAATATTCTGTGATTGCTTTTAAGTAATCTAGAGTGAGATCTAAGCCTTTTTAAATTATTTGGTATTTTAATGTTAGTTTATGTTTCAGGTCTGGCAGATCCCCGATGGCGGCATATCGAGAACCCTCACGGAGCCAGTGGTGGACCTGGTGTACCACCAGCGGCGCGTGGGTCTCGTGCTGTGGCACCCGACCGCCCAGAACGTGCTGCTTACGGCCGGTTCAGACAACCAGATAGCGATATGGAACGTCGGCACGGGCGAGGTGCTCATCAGCCTCGACTGTCACCCGGATCTCATTTACTCGGCCTGCTGGAATTGGACCGGATCCAAGCTGGTCACCACGTGCCGGGATAAGAAGATTAGGTGGGCTCAGTTCGGAGAGTTGTTAAGCTAAGACATTGCATATCGCGGGCTTAAGGAACATAAAACCTAATACGCCCTATTCTATAGGGCGTTCGCTTAACGTGCACCTATATGGCACGACTATACGAAGCTCACGCAGATCATTACGTGAAAATATGTTTTCTTCTCGGTCACCACGCTCGAAAAGTGTAACTTGAATTAATATCAAAAATGATACTTCATAAAAAAATATTTTTTTATACAATAATTGCATAAGTTGATAAAAATTATATGTAATAGAATTCTATGCAATATTACAAATGCTATGCAATAGCGGCAGACTCAAAATGCCAAACTTTGGTAAAAAGAAATCGTTTGGAGTAGGTGGTCTTTATGGTAAGAGATCACCGCCAACTTTGGGCTATAGAGGTTGCTGTTTTGTTACTTTTTTACACCTTCAAAGGTATAATTTCAAAGGTTGTTTATCCTCACTCATTCACCGCAATACAAGTATTTCACGCCGGTATTCTGTGAGCCTGTGCTATCACTTAGGACGAGCCCAATTGGTGCAGCAGCATGGGTCTGTCACGGGGTTTCATTAAGTGTTAGAAACCATAAAAATTCAATAGTATTTTTGTATAGTCCAGACAATAACCTATTCAACTTAATATATATATATATATTTAACTTAATAACTATCTTATTTTCAAGCTTATTTCTTACTCAATCTGTCTTTCTCTCTCTCGCTAATGTGAATTAGTTAATGCGAAAACGAGATAGAATACTTAACTAATATCTGATTTTAGCACTAAGGCTAGGCAATACAGCTGAATGGTCTATAATGTAGTTCGCCTTGTAATGATACAAAGTTTTAGTTCGTAAGTGAAAAAAAATCTTATTTATACATACCTCAAAGCTAAAAATCTAAATTTACAGATTAGATTAGGTTAGATTGTATGGACTATGTTACATATTGCAAACAAAATAGGTCAAACTCAGACGCTACCCCGTTCAAAATGCTACATCATAGTGCCAGTTATTGTAGAAGAACGTAATTCTATGAGACGTTATAAAACTAGCGTGGTTTTTTTTTCAGGATAATAGATCCAAGAAAAGGCGAAGTTGAATCGGAAGCGATAGCCCACGAAGGCAGCAAAGCGTCCCGAGCCATATTCCTCAAGCATGGTCTTGTCTTCACCACTGGGTGAGGATTTTTAACGTATTGATTCCCTCAGTATCGTCTACACTCTGCACTCTATCGTATTTATCGCGGAGAATTTAGTGGTGCGCAGGTTTGAACTATTAATAGCTGCGCCGAATACTAGTCATTCAAACGCTTTCCAAGTTTTAACAGATCCACAAAAATGCAAAACTTACAACTAATACTATCAGATAGTATGCACATTACTCATCACCAATTTTCAATTCTAACTTTGATCAAGTGACTAAATTTTGAACAGAATTGTAGACACAGAAAATACATTACACAACAAAGTACAAAGGAGCCGAAGGTTGTTCTGATCAAACATCACATGCTGCACTATATGAACTCAGCCTCCGAAGACGCCAAGGCCGGCTAGTCTCCTTGCCGCGGGCACACTGACTATACAAAATGGGAATATCTATATCTAACATGCACTGTACTGCCACCGGCGGTTTTAACCAGTAGCAGTGTAGGGCGTCTCGCTCTTGCGCCAGTGTCTCGCTCCCAGGTTCAATGTCGCGCTGATCACATACATCATTGAATATTTATAATTTTATATATATATTTTAACCCCCATTTATTACTGTGAGTTTGAAAGAATTAAACAAGTGTCGCGCGAACAGTTTCAGCCGCATGTCGGAGCGGCAGTACACGCTGCGCACGCCGGACGCGCTGAGCGAGCCGATCGTGACCGTCGAGATCGACACGAGCAACGGCGTCATGTTCCCGCTCTACGACCCCGACACCAACATCATCTACCTTTGCGGCAAGGGCGACTCCGTCATCCGCTACTTTGAGGTCAGCTCAGGCCGGCGCATGCCACACAATGACAAATAGGCTATACGGTTTTTAATGGTATATCGGACAACAGAGCAGGTAGGTCTTCTATATGAGAAGAGAACACCGCCGCCCATCCCCAACCGCTCCAAGATCCTTAAGCGGCATTTTTAAATGTCTCCGATGTCCTCACTCAGCGAAACACAGTAGAAGCACCGTTTCAAATACTATTTCACGCTGAATATTCTATGAGTCCGATATCACTTCGGACAAGTCGGACTTTTATTGCGTCCGCATATGCTTCAGCATGGCTCTCCCACGAGTGCGAAAATATTAAGACACCCGCCCGGCCGCTGTCTTTTTATTTTTAATTATATGAGTGACAAGAGGTACAACAATACAGCTCATACAACAGAATAACACACAAAAACAACATGAAATATATTTCCAAAATCATCGGGCTGTTTCTGTATCATTGCGTTTGTATATTCGTTATGTAAACAAAAACTACTCGACGGATTTTAAAGAAACTTGATACAATTATTTTTCATACTCGTGGGCAGGTTACAGTTACTTTAATCACGCTACAATCAAAAGGACCGGAGCAGTGAAGTGCAATTCATACGTTGCATACCGTGCAGGACGACGTCTGCCGGCTCCAATAGTTTATAATGATATTGTGTTATTCTTTTGTTTGAATCTTTTTTGGAATACGAGAACTTTTACGCAGAGAAATGTTTTAAAAAGTGCCTGAAATCGTCTAAAAGCAACACTTCCATACTCTCTCTCTCTCCGAGGCGGTCCCTCATGTCTGAGGATCGAGGTCAGTCGCCATCTGTTTCTAAGCTCCCTTACAAACGATTTGTTAGAATTGAACTTAACACTGTACAATAAAGTTCATGTTTCGTATTTGTCGGGTCCAAAGATCGCTAAGCTAATTTTCTAAGCAGTTTGGTGTAATCTGATGTTTTTATTATTTTTTTATGGACCTTGAGGTTGATTGTATGTTTAATGGCCCAGGTAACGCCGGAACCGCCTTTCGTGCACTACATCAATACCTTCCTGACGCCAGATCCCCAGAGAGGTATGCATACAGATTTCATATGTCTGCTATAATTTGTTCAAAACGCTGATATGGTGCAAAGAACCATCATTGTCTTGAGCCGGCCTGCAGAAGCTTTTCCCAACAAATACAGCTTTGGAACCTTAAAGGAGTCATTGGGGTTGGCGGTGTCCATGGGCGGCAAAATAAATGTGAAGGGAAGGGAATGTGTGGTTTAAATGTTATATATTATCTCTATGACGAAATTATTTGCTCCACTTGAAAGTGTAAGTTTTCGCATGAAATTTTCGGATGTTGGCAGATTTTGGTGCATTCGCGAACACTATATACTATATCTATTAATATTTCTAGGAATCGGCATGATGCCGAAACGTGGCTGCGACGTCGCAACCTGCGAGATCGCCAAGTTCTATCGGCTTAATAACTCTGGACTCTGCCAGGTATCTTTGAGATTATTTATTTTGTCTTGACCCGGTGAACTATGCACCGTCAACTTTTCCCTTATCCTTTCCCCTGGACTACCTCAAATGTTTCAAATTCTAAATGATTAAAAAGTCTATTACTTCATACGTCACTGCGGTGTAATTTATATAAATATGTGTAAATGCATAGTTCTTAATTTTGCCGCGCGTTGAGCTGTCACTGACCGCCAACGTCATGTCATCTTGTTTTGATGGCATGATAAAAACTTTATTCAATTTAATACTCTATCTATTTTAGTTGTGTGAATCGCGAGAGGTTATAAAAAAATCATATTTTATGGCGTTTCGTTATTTTCAGGTAATATTGTTTGTTTGTTTAACTTATTGATGTTACGTTATTGTACCAATTCGATAAATTAAATTTTATTTATTTATTTCGTTTAGAGAAATAAATTTAAGTTTATTTATATACCCTGTGCGTAGTTATAAATTAATGTCATATAACATATATATATATATAATATACGTAGTGAATACGACGTGCATCTGGTCCTCTGGTTATAAATAAACAAATAATTTAATACCAATGAATGACTGGTTACTAATTCTTTTTGTAGGGTTGAAATGCCATTAAACGAATCGGAGACGTTTTGCCTAGGTATGCTCTTACACTGCGATTCCCAACCTTTTTCATCTACGGACCCCTAGGAACTCCGTTTCTACAGACACCTTAATAATATAAACAGCAAAAATCAAAAAAACTCAAAGCTAGGTATTTTAGTTATTACAGATATAAAATACCTTATTGTTCATTTTGAAAAAAATTGTATAAATGCGTAGGCCAAATAAGGCCATGGTCCAAAGAGCCTCGCGGTTTCCCCATAGCGGAAACACTGATCTAACTTATAACCGTATGTTACAGGTGGTGTCTATGACGGTGCCTCGTAAATCGGAGCTGTTCCAGGAGGATCTCTACCCCGACACGCTGTCTGACGAGGCGAGCCTCACCGCTGATGAATGGCTCGCGGGCGAAGACGCGGAACCCTGCACCATGTCCCTTAAGGTACCATCCGGAGAACCTGGTAAAAACATTCTTCACATGAATTGTATATTTCAGACCTTTGTCAAACTTTTTCTTACATGAAATCCCTTATTTCTGTATCAACTCGATTAATCTGTATCAGTTAACCCTCCTTTTTTAATTTGAATGATAATTTGTTTTACAGTTTGATGGCTGAACACTTGTCAGTTTTGCTAATGTCATAATGACATATTTTATCTGTAGATTCAGATTGTGTTTAATCTTATATATTTAATGTTTGATATTGTAATATAATTAATTCGCATTGGATGTATATGTTTTAGAGATGTGATTTTTGATTTATCCAGATGTGTTTTGGGAGCGTTCAGATATTACATAACGCAATATTTCGAGGGGAGAGGGTCTCGTAAAAAGTTACGATGCATTACAGCGGTGGAAGGACGTCTCTTAAAAATTGCAAATATGATTTAAATATTTTAGCGACTTTTTGGCCCTTTGTGCAACATTATTGTAACTTTTGGGAAAACATAGGTACTTGTCTGTAACACAACGGTTTGGGTAGGAAGGGTCAAAAATTGAGTAACTTAATACTTGAACGCTCCTTTTACATGATTTAAATGTAAATCAAAAAAAATGTTAAATCATAGTTATGATTATCAAGTTCACAGAATAAGGGCTCGTTTTTAAAAAGGAAAAAAGCATCCACTATTTTGAAAGCGAGCCAATATTGACTGGTCAATTTGGTAACAATCAAGGTTCTAAAAGATTGATTAATTTTGACATTTGACACATGCGTGTGTAATTACAGACTTTTATATATATATATTCTTTATATATTTAGTAATTCTATAGATGTTCATTTTTTAATCAGTTTTCCTTTGTAAGACAAAACTTGCCCTAATTGATTTTTTGTGATTTTAGTCTGGGATGACTCTTAGCTTCAACATATGATGATTCTATCCACTCTTGAGAATTTCTTGTAGTTTTCTCTAAAATAATTGTTTTATTTCAAATTGAAATTTTTAACCATTCATAAAAACAGTTGTTTTGAAAAATTTAATCTGTCGTTTAGTAGACAATAGAAATCCTAATTTTAAAACCTCACCATGAGTTATTGCTAAATTATCAATGTTTTAGAACTTTCTAATCTGCATTCGGTTAACCTCCTCAGAGAAGTGTGAATTCTGTTGGCTTTACTTACCTAGCGTGTTGTGTGAACTAATTCGATGTTGTGCTACTAACTTGGCCTTGCTTACATCTACTTGTGCTCAATCAGAACACTTTAAGATATCTTTCATAGATATTATATTGTACTTTATGATATCTAGACTTGGATGAGTAAATTTACTTCGAGTCACTTTCAGATTAATGTTAAAATGCACAAATTGTGTGCAGATTTCTTCGTTTATATCGTCTATTCAATTGAAAGAGGTGCCAAGTAAAAGTTCAAAGCGAAAAAGCCGACAGGACTAAATTCTCTGGGGGGTTTTGGGCCGAATGCAGGAACGCGCGCTTGTCGTCCAGGGTGGGTACGTGAGTGGTCGTGCGCAGCAGCTGACCGTCACTAAGCGGACAAACGCCCTCGCCACCGGTAAGGACAGGGAAAAGGAGAAGGAGCGGGAGAGAGAGAGGGAGAGGAGGAGAGATGAGGAAGATAAGGACAACAGATCGCCAACGCCGCGAGTGGACAGCCACGCGGGAACGCCCGCTTCCGCTACGCCGCCGCCCGCCTTGAGCGCACTTGTAGTGAGTCGTTTTCGCTTTGTGTAAAATGCTGCGTAGGGAAATTTTTAAACATTAATCTATCTCGCGATTTGCTGATGAAGCTACGACATGCAGCTACTATCGCTGTGTAGCTGTTGAGAGGCCCCTTTCAGTATATAGCTATACTATACAAACAGTACATAAATATTACTATATAATACTATAATTCAAGGTGTTTTTATTTTATAGCGGACAACGGAGCAGATGGCTCTGCTCTATGGTAAGAGATCACCGCCGCCTATGGACAACCGCGCCACAATCCGCGATTAAGTTGTCTTGTGTGTCATTTAATTTCAAGGACGTCCAATTTCTTTATTCACTCAGCGAAACACAATTAAACAAGTATTGTTTGACGTTGGTTTAATGTGAGCCCGTGGTATCGCTTCGGACGCGCCGAGCCAATAAGTGCGTCAGCATGATTCTCTGACGGATAAAAGTCTATCAATTTCATTTTTACTCCGCTAATTATCCTTGCGCTTTATATTTTCAGGAGAAACAACTGTCTGACTTTGCGGACGAGATACGGAAACTGAAGTCGGTGGTTGTAAAGCAGGAGAACCGCATCCGCGCACTCGAGGCGACGGTCAAGTCGTTAATACCGCCGACGCCTTCGCCCGCGCCCGACCAGCCCGACCACAACCACGAGGAGAACATGGCGCCCGATGAGGTCTGAGCGCCGCGCCGACGCCGTACGTCAGCTCTTGACAGATGTCAACTGTCAACGTAGCCCTGAGAGCGCGCGTATTTCAAGACGCGATGATGTCATGCACATTTTCTTGAACGGATCTTCCCCATTTCTATGAATCTATATGACAATTTCTTGATTCTTAATCATATGTACAAAGAAATTTCCGCTTTGACACAAGTATCTCATTCGGGCGACACAGGTTTATGTCGCGTCTTGAAATATTACCGTTGATATTGTAAGTATGAGCTAATATCGAGTAGTGGAGGAATTTTTTTTAAATTGTATAAATCTCTTATTTGGCGCCTAGCTGATTGCTTATCTGTTATTACTAATTCAGTTTATTATTAATGTAAAGTATCTGGAAGTGTGCTATATAAAGTGCATGTCATTTTTTTGTCGCTTTAAAGGTGGTTAATCTCTTTAATACAGTTTAATAATCGTTTGTTTACATTGACTCCATTTTGACAAATATTTTTTTTAAGTATTGCTTCGTTGATGTCAAAGAAGGTTGCACTATTTGTGACATTTGACTATCGTTTCACGGTTTAACACTTTTCACGATTCCTTTTCTGTAGAATTTCTCTCGTTTTATTTCTATTTCTAGTATTCTTCGTTAAAACAGGATTGTGAAATATGTACAAAAGTAAATGTATGTCCTATTTCTGGGAATACCTGATTGGTGTTAGACTATGAAACCACCTAACATCATTTCAACAACGCTTTGTATTCAATATAAACATATTTATACGTATTTTCATTTATAGACGATAAGTTAATGTTTTTTATTTAAAGCCGTAACATTCAAAATAATTGGTATATTGCATTTAGCTAAATCTGAAATTGATTGGAGACATTCTTGAAATTTAAACAATAATGACTAATATATGAAATTTTAAGTTTTTTTTACTATATAACGTGCCTTGATGTTATTTCTCACTAAACTGTGCGTATTGAGTACGCTTTGGCCATTTCGACCATAGATTTAGATGGTTTGACAACTAGTCATGTAATTTTGACATATGACAATTAGCGAGACCGTATAAGACACAGACAGTTTTCAGTTGACATCGTATCTGTATCGTATCGTTCTGCTGCATGTGCCTTATATAAGATTCTCACTCGAGTGTGCTGCCATTGACAGCATAGTATTATAGTCTAAATTAAATAGTATTAAACTTGATTATTTTTGTAATTTTAAGATGGCGTAATTTAGATGTTCTAATTTAAGATCATGACAAGGCAATGTATGGTATAGATAATATGAAATGCTTGTTTTTAATCTATAAGGTTATTATTTGTGTAAATTATTATATGTCGTATCTCGTATGTGAAGCTTCAGTTATACTATTATTATTTTTTGTAATATTTTGTTTTTATAGCTTAACATTTTAATCGTGTACACGCAGGAACTATCGAGCTTTGTGTACTTATTATAGATTTTATAATTGCTTAATCTGCCCGAGAGCATTGCACTTTCTTACTTACCTGTGGGCACCGACGCTGGCTCGTTTTACCATAGAAATTCTACTACCGTTAGAGGGAGATAGCTAGTGTTCTCGCGTACACCTTCAACTTGAATAATTGCTATTGAATCGTGCCAAATGATAAAATGCTTGTTTATGAAGTACGGAGCTTGTTGCTTTTAAACAACGACTGTTTTTGCCGTGAAGAATGTGTTAATATGAGCTCCGATTTATAGAAAAATATAAACATTTAAAATGAAAATAGTAAAATACAACGCACAATATAAATAAAGATGATTTTCTACGAGGTGCCATGCGATTTTAAAGTATTGCTATATTTAAAAAGTTTTTAATTAAAGAAGGGTGCCTTAGGGTTAGAGATATAGGCTTTAGGGTTGCCAGTTATTTAGGTCTCCCTCATATTAGTAACTGCAGATACTGTTAAGTCATGTAAATAAGATCCTGCGCTCATTTTTAGAATTTTTAAAAGTGTTTATCGATGAAATAAGATGCAATAATTTTTATATTTCCTCGTTATTGTAAGTATTTAAAGGATTAATGTTTTTTAGGTAAAACCTACATTCTCAATATTTTCTTTACATTGTTATCCTTCAAAATGTGAATAATCCATGTACACACACTGGCCACTATATTGGCTGATTGAATCGTGACAATATTATGAAGTTTATATAGGATTAGCCCATGCAGCGTGGTCACCCGAGCATTTGTTAAATGGAAAAACTGGTGCTAATATAGACGTGCTTAAATAAAAATAAATTTTGTAAAAAGATATGGCTGAAGGCCTTGTTTGCCAACCACAATAAATTTAAAAATTCGAAGTGCTACACTTTTTTGACGTCTTCTTTATTTACTTGAATCAGAAAGTTTGTATTAGCAGACTTGCAAAATATTAATTATATGACCGATTTAGAAAAATTATAACGTTGTCATCAGACCAATTGAAAAGTGCCTTGTTGTCTTAGGTAAATACTCAAAATGTTGCAATTACGTAAGTTGAACTGAAATATATGTCTATTTTACTATTTTCACTGGTTGTTATCATTTTTTGCTCAGTACCACAAGTTTTGTTCTGTATTTCAGAGACCTTTATCTTTTAAATATTGATGGAAAAGATTGGATGTTTATTTTACCTTATGAAGTACTAAAATTTGATGTTTTCTTTGTTTTCAAAGTTGACAAGAACATAATGCCTTATAAACTTTGTTTATAGGATTTTTTTTGTATTCCGTATTTGCAACAGCAAATTCTCTTAATTGGGAATGTTAATAATTAAAACATAACCTAATTATAAACTTTCTGGTGTATATAGTACCCTATCTTATTATCTAATCATATTTTCAATATTTTTTCCATTAATTGAAATTTTTTGAAAAAAAACCACATAAATTGCTCTTAAAAACAACACTTCACTTTAGAAAAGCATACTCGATGGCTAGGAGAGCGGCCGTTACAGCTAAGGTCGAGGTCGCAGGCTTGCCGAGAATTGTTATTCTGATGCGACTCCTGTGACACACGAACCTGGACTTGAGCCGAGCGGCGGCTCTCCGATGTGAGGCTGATAGCGTAGGTGGATCCTCGCCATCATTCTGACGAAGGCGGTTTTTGCTGCGATCCCTACACAGAACCCTACTATTTGTTTGGGCCTTTTCCTCTAGGGAAGCTATAAGTACAACTTATTGCATGGTAGATAAAAAAAGGAAACATCTACTTTAAATACTATATTTATTTATTAATATCGAAAGCTTTATCAAACTGATCATCATTTATCTTTCGCTTCTTCAATTTCTTTAACAATGCTACATCAGAAGCAAGTTCCTGCAACTCTTCTTGTGTGACAGTCTTTCTCTTTTTAGTATATCTTCCTTCAGCTATCATCTTCTTCTTTACTTCTTTTCTCTTATTACGCTTTTCTTTCTTGTCTTGTTTCAATTGTTTAGTTTGCTCCCAAGATTGTGTTTTCATCTGAAATTAATGTTTTATGGAATTATCAGATACTAAAACAATTTTTTAAAATGAAAGGTATATGGTTTCAAAAAGTAATTCAGGATTAAAATTTTATACTTCACCATCTTCTTTTTCTTCTTCGAAGGCCACACCCCAGTGTTTTTGTATTCTTGTAACTTTTGCAACCTACTTATTTCCTTCTGTTTATCTCTGTATGGTATATTATTGAAATCAATCAAATCTTTGGGACCAATAAATTGTTTTTTATGTACATCTTTTATTTCTGGCATTAATGGCAATTTTAGAAGTCCATAGCTTGTTGCGATATGACCCATGGGTAGTTCCTTAAGTTGTAGCAGAATGTTGCATTCATGTTTTGAATATGCCCTTATATGCGAGACGAATGCTCTCATTGCTTTGTCGAGAACAGCCCGATCTTTCATTTGATGCTTATGGAGTATTGCTAACACCTAAAACGGATTTATTTTCAATTGAATATGTTTATTGAAGTTATAAGTAACATTGAAAACAGTTAAAAAACCTATGTTGTTATGGTTTCAAACAAATACATCTCTTGAAGCTTGAAGTACATTGCTTTATTAAATATTTTTATTTCATGACAGATAATACAAAATCAAATCAAAAATACTTTAGAATTACCATCTATATGCATTGTTAGTGGATTATAATCTACAAAATTAGATTGTACCAATCCAACAGCACAACCAGGTCTCAGAAAACCAATCTATAAACTCCACCACTAGTTTTATCCAATAATTTTTACAAATTGATTACAAGGCTAACTGGAATAATTCAATTATCTAACCCTACCTTATCTCTTAATTTATCGCTTATCTTGATCTGATCTCCAGACTCTTTCCAATCCTGAAGTTCCACCTTCTGATTGGCTTTAATGAAGGGGACATAAGCATCTTCAGTGGGCAAAAGGGGTATCAGGGAACAACCTGCTGCACCTCCCCGGGCTGTTCTTCCAACTCTATGCACCAATGCTGCTGGATTTGTTGGTGGCTCCCACTGTAGCACCCATTCTACTTCAGGAATATCTAGGCCTCTGAAATAAATATAGTAGCCTTTACGAAAAGTTTAATCTGTCACCAATTATAGATACTTGAGTATATCTTAATATATATAAATCTCTTGTCCGCGATGGACTCCTAAACGGCTTAACAGATTTCGTTCAAATTTGCATGCAATATACAGTTTGGTCCAATTAGAGAGATAGGATAGCTTAGATCTTTAATTATCGTCGCAATTTTATTTTATTGCAAATTATTTGTCTACAATTAATTG
>DWCF01003141.1:0-20751 GCA_018230265.1 Delias oraia | reverse complement strand
TGCTTGCTCAATTTCATCTGCGTATATACATGACGTATTAATAGGAAACAGATGAAAACTGCTTTTATAACACACACAAAGGTACAAAAATTGGGTTGGACCCGACATATAAGTATGAAAAATGAACGTAGACCGATTCTCACACCTACTCGATACATCTACAAATCAAAATTCATATAAATGTATCAAGTCCTTTCATATAAATTTGGCAACGCACAGCGTGACATGAAAATTATATAATAAATATGTATTTAAGATTTTCATTTTATAATATAGCGGACAGCGGAGCATATGGATCTACTACATGCTGAGAGAACACTGGCGCCCATGGACAACCGCGCAACAGTCCACGCATTGATTGTGTTGCCAGCTTTTTACGTCGCTTAAGCGGCGTTTTAATGAGCCTCTGATAACTCTAATCGTTCAGCGAAACACAGTAAGAGAACCGTTACACCATTCTCGCTGAGTATTCTGTGAGCCCGTGGTACTTCGGACGAACTGGCCCAAAAAGTGATTTAGCATGGCTCTAACGTGTTAGGGTGCGGCAGTATTGAGACACTTGCCTGGCCACTGTCAATCCTTTCCAGAGACCGAATAAATTATAAATAAAATTTTTACTTAGTCCGGACCGGAATTCGAATCCAATACCTCTCGCTTCATAATAAAATTATAAACCCACTTAGCAACGTGGCTCTCAAAAACATTATTATTATAATATCCAGTTTCCCGGAAGTCAACAAAATATACACGATAGCTGTCTTACACATCCTATTGCATTATTCATAAATATGACCATAAAACTATTAACGAATTTGCATTAGGCACTCAAACAACCACGTGACGATTAACGTATCGGAAAATTTTAGAACGACATTTATAAAGATCTTATTATTATCTTATTATTCTAAAGATCTATTTAAATTATTACGTAATTAGTTCACTCAAATTTAGTAAAAAAATCAATAAATCATTTGGATAAATTCAGATAAAAATAGTTGAAAATAAAGTTAAGAAAAGTACCACTTACCTATGTATCTAGAGATAATTAATCACACTTAGATCTTGTTTGCTGAAAGGTACCCTTGAAAGGTTAATACTTTTATTTGAACGAATTTAAATTCATAGATAATAAAAAATTCAATTTTTTATATAATAAATACTTGTACCCTTTTATCTAATAACATATACTATATATTATATAATATATACTAAGCGAAAGTACCTTCGTATCGCCATACATTTGATATGAAATTAAAAACCGATTTATTATAAATTCACTAATATTTTTCAAACTTTCAGTTTTCTAACATACCAATATTAAAACAGATATAAGAAAAAGAATATCTAGGCCGTATAAATATGAAAGTAATAAAATCTATATATTGTATTATGTGGAATTTATGAATCACATATACCTTTAGTTAACTACGTATTGTTTATGAATACTTAGTAGACATTTGATATGTGTTTCCGGTTTAAATGTTATCTGTCACAATAATAGATAATCAGCACTGGAAGTAAAAATCAATGCCAATTCGAGGTTACTAAAGAAGAAATTAAAATAAATACATATTAATATACCTGCATACGCCCGCATTTCGAATGCTTTACGTCAATTCTTCTCGAATCAATCAAATTTATGTTCCGTCGCATATGATGGAACGATTTACAACGCTAATAATGTATATAATAGGTAGGAACACTGCCAGTTCAAATTCTATTAATTTACATGTCTCTTAAATTCTAGTAGAAATTAGCGTTTTTACGGTATTCTGTGCCATTTACCACCATTCTGTGGCATAAGCAGCCAGCAGGTATTTCCGAACCAATACAACTTGGGGACTTTCAAGAAAAGAGCGTACACTTTCCTTAAAGGTCGAGAACACATGACCGACGCTCTGCAAATGCTAGGGATGGCCATGGGCGGAGGACCGCCTATCTTAGGTGAGCCTTCTTCTCGTTTGCCAACATTTCCACAAAAAAGTTTTTAACTGATTTCTACCCAAGTAACCAATTAACATTTCAATAAAACCCGCTCACTATATTAATATAATGTAGTACGAAATAAACATGTAAATTAGTTATTATTTTTACTAATTGATCTTATTATTTTCCTCATAAATATGATTATCAGTTATGGTATGTTGTTTTGCTTTTGGCTATGGTAGGTAAATAATAAAAGTTTTTCTGAAATTTAAAATTAACTAATCTTAGAGATATTTTTATAAGTATGAAGAAAATATATAAATATATTCACATAAACAAAAATGGAAACATTAAACAGACATACAAGCTGATTGCCTGTTTAAAGATTATTTATAGCTTTTGAGAGCCTCCTAGCTAAGTGGTTTAATAGGTCCACTATGAAGCGGGCTCACAGAATAATAGCACGTTAAATACGAGTTGTACTTGAAACGGTGCCTCTATTGTGTTTTGCTGAGTGATCGAGGATATCGAAGGCTCTTAAAAATGCCGCTTAAGAGGCGTAAAAAGCCAGCAACACAATCAAGACGCGGACTATGGCCCGTTTGTGTGTTCTCATACCATATAGGAGAACCATGTGCTCCGTTGTCCATTATACTACTAAAAAAAGTTACCTTCGTTAGAATTAGGAATATATCTACATAATATTGATTTCGTTTAATATATATGATATATCTATAATAGATTACTATTTATTTATGTAATCACCATCAAACTTTGAAAGGAAATCATAAAAATCAATATTTCATACTATACTGGCTGTCGTCAGCGAATTAGCGTAATTGGAATGTTTAGCTTAATGTTTTATTAATTTGACAGATACCTTAAACTTTTAAATTTACAGTACACATAGATAATATTATCATGTAGAATTATGTATTGATAAAAACAATTGACAATGAGTGGAAGAAATACAGGCAAAAGCAGGATTTGTATAGAAATTTGTTGCGAATATTTTTATGAGTACAAATTAATCATTTAGAAACAAAACATCTCACAAATTATTTCATTAGTAAGATAATATTAAGGCGCTTTGATTTCAGAGCCAACTTTACTATTTAATTTCCATGAACATTCAAAATATAACCTGCAATTGTGTAGCCTAGCTTTCTATTACTAATTTTGGATTAATTTTGGATTAGCCAAAAAAATATAGAATTGATTTCCTATTTACGGTAAAAATATTTTTTCAATTGCTGGTGAATAATTAATTTTTATTAAACGGGTAAGACCGAGACGCAAACGTCGCCCACACGAAATTAAACACAACAAATATAATTAAATAAAAACATTAAAAAAAGTGTGGGTAACAAAAAATAAAAAATAAATACGCACTTGATCGCTGGTATTAGTTAGATGTAAATTTCGCCTGTCAGTTGTCACAGCCTAACTCGGGATCACAAAAACTTTCACACTAAATCCAGACTCACTTGTATTTATCACGGGGGTCGTGTTGGAGCCGGTATCGCGACTGGGGTCAGGTGCACATGCCGTGATGCGGCGTCAACTGTGCCGGTAGCGACGACGTCTTGGTGACTAAAATGATGATCTTAGTTAACAATGCACACGTACTCGCCCGTGCGCGGTTGGAGCGCGACTGACGGTCGTATTCCGGGGGCTGAAGATGAGCTACAGAGGCTGCGCCGAGTTCTCCCTTCGCCCCGCGGACTCGCGTCATACAACCCTGTTCCCCGCATCCCGCTATGACACAAGGATTATAAATTTCGTGTAGAACATATTTATGATTAACTAGTGGACCCAGCAGACGTCTTTCTAGCCGGTATGCTACAGGGACCGACATATATGCAACATTTTCTTACATTTCGGCCAATTTAATATGATTATAAATTTTAGCTTATGCGTTAATACAGGATATCAATTACATACCGAAACAAATCAACAAATTGTTATTATATATTCACTTATTTAGCGATAATGACTTATATATAAAATATAGTTGTATGCTATCCGGTATCCCTGACTTATTTATAGAACAATCTATGATATACATTTCCACTATATCATAGTGTTTCTCTGCACTCTCTGCTTCTCTGTTCGCGACATTTTTTATTACATTTCGGGTAATTTACACAATATCATTTCATATTATAGCCTGTGTTATTCTGATTTATAAGCTGTATTACTGTAAAGTTTCATTTATATCCATTCAGTAGTTACGTCAAAGAATAACAAACATCTATCCATATTTACAAACATTCACGATTTAATATTAGTTTGATTTTTTTAACGGATGACAAAAACATTAATTATTAAGAGCGTGTAGGATTTAACATAATTTGTATATGTAAACAAGATATAATTTTAAAGAGCTTCTTTTTGGGAAAAGTAAATTTAGTCTACAAATAATAGATATATCATAATGATACATAATAATTAATAATAATTAATTAATTATAATATTTATACAATTTGGGATGTTCTAAAAGAACATCTACTGATCTGCGATATGTGTATATTGAAACTAGGTTATAGATAAAACATTCTAGACGGGCCTAAGCTATTGTAGCTTAGTACGATCGACGAGAGAATATTTTATAACTCAGTCGGCGCCACGCCGCCTGTTACAATAAGATCTAAGTGATTAAGAGAGATGCGTAAAAATACTGTTGATTTCAAATATTACTATTTTTATTTGGTATGTTGTTGATGCATGTTTGTTCACCCATCATTCTTTTGATAATAATTTATAAATGTGTAAAAATAAGCTCTGATATTATTAAATGAAAATTCCTAATAAAATGTCCGGAAACGGTGCCAACGCATTCGTGGCCCTGCAAGGACTGGAGGTGCTCGTGGGTGGAGGAATACTTATCCTAGCTGACTGGTGAGCCTATGGCTAAATTGTCACCGTTTCCATAAAAAAAACCCAAAAAATGAATAATTGACAGAGACAACAATTTTTAGAAAGTCATGTAAACTATAAAACCTCTTGTGGAGCCGCTGGCGTGGTTTTTTTTTTTTTACTTATTGATTGCCAAATAAATCTACGCATAGAAAGTTGAAACATTTGTATACAAATTTTTTCTTCATAGAAATTCGTATTGTTTAAACAATTACTTACTTGCAAATATTGACCGTTTTTCTTTGGTGAATGTTCTCATGGGACATGCGTACCTTTCTAATACAAAAGAATATAAAAGTTCGAGCTTTCTCCTTCCAAGGCGATCTTCCTTTTTTTAAAAGGCTTTCGGCACTTAAAATAAATTAAGGTATATATATGTATCCTAATTTATTTATATAATAGATTATATATAATGGATAATATATGGAATAACAATAACCACTCAACTAGACAAATGATGGTTTAAAATTAACCTATTGAAAATCAAGTCTCGACTGATCAGTTAATACAACATGACTATTACGCAAGTTCCCATAGAATGCATAAAAGAGTAAGCAAATATTATATAATTTACACGTACGAAGACTTCTTTAATGGTTTTTTTTTAAATTATGAATACTGTTGGCATAAGGCATTTCCAGCTTCTTGCGGACTTTTGGGGCAAGTCGTAGGCTCGCCGAAAGTTTGTTTCGTGCACCTTTAACAGTTGAAGATAGCACAGCTACTAGGGAATATGGAAAAACTGAGAGTTTTTTGGTTTGTCTATGATGTTTGTGTTTTGTCTATGTCATCTTTTCTTTAAGTGTAAAGGAACTGCAATCAATGTTTTGGCAATTTCCATCAATTTCGTATGGACACAGCAGGGCATTGAAATCTTCCTTTCATCTGAAATTTTAACTAGTAGTTGAGATTATAATGTTTCAAAGAAAAGACGTAATTGCGTTTCAGAAACAACAAGTCTTATTTTCAAACTTGCTAGAACATTGAATTCCACACAATTTTTAGCTGAAAAAAACTTAAAAAACAACATTTAATGCATAAATTATTTTATAGACACAATTATTTTCAAAATATTTCTTACTGCCAAAGATAATCTGACATTAGATGGATACCTTATTGCAATAGAGCTGACAGTGACAGGTGTCAGCGTTAACACAGATAATTACAACTGAAGGAAAATTACTACATACACCTACATTATATTCCGAGTATTTTTTCTTTACATTTAATTAAATGTAATATAATTTTCCACTACTCATGGTCATGTATCATCATTTAACAAGTCAACGGATGATTGTAATATAATGAAAGAACGAAATTAAGTTGATAAATACAAGATCGTAGAAATTTACGATCTCTTTTTCCCGTGGAAGAGCCATGAGGCAATAATTGGGAAGCCAATTGAAATGATACCATGGGCTCACAGAATACCAGAATGAAACAGTATGTATACTGTTTCGATAATGAATGAGTTTACTGGAGGCCCACTAAGTTATAACAAAAGTTACGTAGACGGTAACATATCCAAAGTGCGGATTTACTTAGTGCGGAGTTGTCCATGGGCAGCGGTTATCTTACCCATCTTCTTTGAGTAATAATATTAACGTTAGTAAAACTTCCAAACGACATCTTGTATTCAGGTATAGCCGAATTAAATACAAAGTTTTAGTAAAATTCACATTTATTTCAGTACAAACACGCACAAAGTTTGAAAAGTATTTGTTTATTTTAAAGATACCTTGATCGATTGATCAATCTTCTACCACAGCCGCACAGACGTGAATCAAAACATTGTTTATTGAATACAATGTAACAAAGGAATTCGTCTACTGACCTATTAAAGTCAAAATGATGGATTTGTTTCTATTATCACGTTCAATGAATCATAGAGTAAAATTTTGTTAATCTTTTCCCGAACATGGGATCAATAACCTCATATTCAGGTTTAAGATGTATGTCAGTGGTCTATAATTAACGGGTTCACACCTCCTTTGACGGTTCTGGTTAAATTAAATTTCATCCGCTATCGACAAATAGTGTGTATTTATTTCTGTTTTAAAATATTTATTCTTATATAATTTAGAAACATTAAGAGATGAAATAGAATTAATTTACGTAAATGGAGATGGAAAATGATGAGATTATAATATGAAAAGGCAATGAGATTGAATAAGGATTGTTCTTCATGAGCCCGTGAGATGACCTCTCCTCTACATTGAGATGTAAAGGCAACTCTGGCCAACAGCCAATGGCCTGTCCAAGAAAAAGTATTGCTCGAGTGCTTAAAGCTGGAAGAGACTTTTGAAAAAATATTATCTAATAAGTATTAAAAGAAAAGTTTACTTTTTGAAATAGAGTCCACGGACGGAGAAAGAGTAAAATAAAAAAAAACGCGGCAATTTAACGTTTACGATTTGTTTAGTTAAAAATAATAAAAACTTTTTAATGTTATTCATAAGATTTCGCAACCGTGGGAGAGCTATGCTACAGCTTTTGCTCATGCACTAATTGGACCGTCTCGTCCGAAATGAGACCACATGCTCACAGAAATCTCAGCGTGTAACTGTACTTGTACTGTGTTTCGCAGAGTGAGTGAAGATATCACTCAGTGTAGACTCCGTGCAGACTGTAGTGCGGTTGTTCATGGGCGGCAATATTCTCTTACCATATAGGAGACCCACTTGCCGTTATAGAATAAAAAGCTGTGCGCTGTACAATAAAAAAAAGATTATAATGTAGTGGTATTGGGATAATTTCAAAGTTTCTTTATTGTATAGAATGTACGCTAGGGACAAAACACACTCAAAGTTACGAGGTAACTAAATTACTATCACTTTTGTTAAGTAGGCATTAGAGACAACTTTAACTTTAACTGGCTATATATTTTATTTTATTTCTCTATTTAGTATTTATTTATTTATTATTTTTATATTAAGTAGTGCTATTTTTAGTTTTATTTGTAGCTATTTCTGTTTTGTTAGAAAAAAACGAGACACGAGTTGCGAACAAAAAAGTTTGCGTGTCTACAACGCAATTGTAATCGATATTTTTTAATAAAAGGCGGAAAATCGATTACATAAATTGTTACATTCATGTCTTCACTACGTAGTACGGTTTCGGCTTATAATGTCAAGGCTGGCCGTGAATCGATATTTGCAAGTGTTCGGGGATAAATTATATAATAGTATCATACGTTTGTAACTTTGTGTCGCGCTCGCGCACCATAATTGTCTGCACAGGTATTTCCAAACTATTACGAATTGGGAATCTTCACATCTTTGTGGAGATTATGTATCTATCCGTAAAAGTCAGGCAACGAACCCGCGGCGTCCGGGGATGTCAATGGATGGAAAATGATGGTGAGCTCCCTGCTCATTTGTCATCCAATTTTCATTAAAAAACAAATTAACACGGACGATAACTTTAAAAGTTTGCGTGCATATAAGGTAGGTAGATTTGAGAAACAATAACCCTTATGATAAGGATGGGCAAACTCATTTTTTTATCACATTTTGTTCAAAATTGATTTGTTGAATTGATTGATTTCTTTCAGTAAGATGGCTGGGGATGGAGAGGCCTATGTCCAGCAGTGGACGTCTAACAGCTGAAATAATGACGATGATTAATATTTTATAAGAAAAGTTGTTTGAAGTACGTAGTCAGCTACTAATATGTTTATATGTCAGTATCATGTCAGTCTTTGGGGGAGGCCTATGTCCAGCAGTGGACTTGAATAGGCTGATGATGATGATAATAATGATGTCAGAAACAGATGGCGACAGATCATCCGTTCCAAAAGTGATCGGCTGCTGACCACGATCCTCAGACATGAGGGACCGAGTGTTCACTAGAACGAAAGCCTAAATGTTATATCCAGTTTTCAAATATCATTTCAGTCTTCAACATATTTGTTCATGTTTTTATGGTTTAGTTTTAACAGATATAAAAAATAAAAATATAGTTTTATTTTATAATGTATATTAATGCTTTATTTAAATACATATGAAATTGTATGGAATCCAAAGTTCTCAGTTGTTTATTAGGTTTTTAAGATTAAATTTATAATTTTAAATAAATAAAGTTGATAGTTCATGATAATTTGAAATTATGTACCTACATGTAATACAAAAAAATATATTAATAATATATGCATATTTCAATTTTACTGTGATAAATAATATAAAAAACCTGAATCACCATTACTTTGGGTTTTAAAGTAATCAGATTTATTAAAAGCAAGCACACAAAGACAAACAAAATCTAGTTTTTACATATTAATAAATCAATAAGCAAACATTATTAACATTCACACTTGACTGTCATTTCTTCCTTCCGTATGTGTTCGAACTTTGGATTAATAAATATACAAGAAAAATTATTGCCATTTAGGAAACCTATTACATTTTTAATTATTTATTTTGTCGTATTTCCTATCATAAAAAATAAAATCGATTTTTTATGAAAATTAAGAGGCAAACTAGCACATAACTCTTCTAGTTATATTGGGCCGCGGGTACGTTGCCGGCATTTAGAGATTGTTGCGCTCTTTTTTGAAGGTCTCCAATTCGAAATTCTAGTTGGAATCACCTTTTAGGGAATTTAGTTTTAGAATAATAGCGCGAGGCACATATTAAAACGCATAACACGTCAGTTATGTATCGACAAACATCGAAATTTTATGGATTTAACTTGGTATTCTGCCTCGATGTTCGATGATGTAATTCAGGTGCAGATATTAATTCAAATAATTCCTTACAGCATTCCCTGTGAGAAATGCGATAACAGATTTTAATTAAGGAATCTCTACGTTACACATAAAGTTAAAGGATTGATCTGCGCTTTTAGTTGTGTAACCAGCTTTTTACGCTGGTTAAGCATAATTTTAAGGCCATATATAAGGAAAATCTTATATTTTTTTGAAAAATGTATAAATTTGAAGTAATTAATTTATATAGTAAAACAAAATGAAACATTGGGTTCTGGTATAACTCTATGTGATACGAATACAAAGATATTTTTATTCACATAATTCGCTTCAATAAATTATTGATTGATATGGCATTGACATTTTAATAGTAATAAAAATTGTGACAGTGTACAATACAGTATTTATTTTATCAAGTATATTTGATTCAAATTAAAACATAGCTAAAACGTTTTAATATATTTTTGAGAGATTGTGCCTAAGTGGTCTTATCAATTTACCACGAAGCGAGTATCGGGTTTGAATCTCAATCAGAACAATTATAATTTAATTTATAATTAATTCGGTCTTTGGAAGGGCTTGACAGTGGTCAGGAGTGTGGCACCGTTGGCAGAGCCACGTTGAAGCATATTTTTACGCATTAATTGTGCCGGCTCGTCCGATGTGATACCACGGACTCACAGAATACTCAGAGTGAAAAATTACTTGTACTGTGATTCGTTGAGTAAGTGAGGATATCAGAGGCTCTTGAAATTATGACGCTTAAGCGGCGTAAAAAGCCGGCAACAGAACCAAAGCGCAGAATGTGGCGCGGTTGTCTATAGGCGGCGGTGTACCATATTATAAGACACCCATCTGATCCGTTGTACGCTTTACCATAAAAAGAGATGACTATTATTAATATTAAATATGAAAATTTTGTATACAGGGACTTAGTTTTTGTATTTAACTTTTCATTTCCTAAAATGTAAGAAAAATGTAAGAAATTCGAACTTTAGATTTACGTGTATACAAGAAAATTGTATGTGATTTAGGTATATGATTATTATATATTGTATTTCATTCTTGTTTTTTATTTTTTTTTATTGTATTTGACGTTTCTTAAAAACGCTGAAGGCTCTATAGTCTGTACTCAAATAGCCCGGAAAAACTTATGTAAAGAAAATGGACCAACTAGAAAAGAGTAAAACCAATTATAAACTAAACAAAATACTAGCCTTACCGCAGTGATACTTATTATTTCTCATTGAAGATATTAGAGGTTATTGACTGTTACTTTATATGATGACAGATAAAAAATAATTTGGACAGTGAATATCTGTCAATCATATGCTTTATTAAGACAGCTTATCGTGGCAGCTTTTACAATTGCTAAGTGAGAGACTAATTTAAATATACAAGTATGTATATTAATTAATTTATATTTTATTTATATTATATTTACATTACATTATTTATTTACATTATTTTTATTTATATTATATATATATTAATATATAATATATAATGTATATTAATCAATCCTTTTAAAAAATACTTTGCTTAACGCCTATTAAGTAAGTGTGGGCATAAAAAAAAGACAGACGACCTTATAAAGGTTGCCGGAAGACGCTGGATGCAGGTCGCCTCCGACAGGTATGCATGGAAGTCCAAGAGGAGACCTATGTCCAGCAGTGGACGTCCTACGGCTGAAATGATGATGATGAGGCACTAAAAGACATCTTCATCACCTCGGTGTTTTACGTTCCACACCTCAATGTTTTTAAGGCATTTTGTGGAATCCGCTGCCTGAAGAGGCATTTCTAAACCAATAACGTTTTAGGAATCTTTGAAAAACAGAGTATAACTATTCCTTACAAGCTGGCAACGCACCCAGGACCCTGCAAGGGCTACGGATGTTCAGAGGCGGAGGACCGCAAATCCAAGGTGAACCTCCAGCTACTTTGCAACCGTAAAAAAACCATAAAAAAACATCAAAAGAGTTCACAGTCGGTGAGGTAAATTGTGAAATTAATTTAATATTGTATTGAGGTCTAGCTAGCTGTTAAGAAGATATCTTTTAATAATTTTCCTTGACGTCCCATATAAATTTTCGTATAGGTACATTTACATCACTGGTGTGATAATGGTAATTTTTACAAATTATTAATATATTTTTTGATATATCTAGTTAAAGGAAGACAATAATCTTGTCATACTTCACCAAAATCATACCTCGTTTTTGTTGTTAAAATGGTCATTTCGCTGGAATAAAAAAGTTTAATCTAATGCCGTCATATATAATTTGAATTTGCATATAAATCCGTTATATACTTAATGTAATTAACAAGTTAATGTCCTATTTTATACGAACCACAAATCATTCCATGCTTGTACAAATAACAGTTAATAATAACTATTGGATAACATAATTTTTACAGTTGTGGTTATGTTAAGGAAAATACATTGTAAACAAACATAACGTAACTATATTTTACAAATCATTATTGTCTCAAATGTGTTTACCAAGATAATATTAAATGTTGTTTAAAATGATATAATTCTTTATATAAGTCTTTAAGTATATAAGTCTTTTTATTTTTATCATATAGTCTAGTGGGTTTATGGTGGGTCTCCTAAATGGTAAGAAAACACCGCCGGCTATGGACAACCGCGCCATATTTCGCGTATTGGTTGTGGTGACGGTTTTTTACACCGCTTACGCGGCATTTCGAAGGGCTTCACTCAGAGAAACACAGTAAAGGTATCGTTTCAAGTACAACTACCGTTTCACACTTAGTATTCTATGAGCCCGTGGTATCACTTTGGACGAGCCGGCCCAATTAGTGAGTCCGCATATGCTTCAGCATAACTTTTCTGCGGGTCCGACAATAAATAAGACACTCGCCCGACCACTGTAAAGCCCTTCCAGAGACCGAATAAATTATAAATTAAATAATAATTTATATTAGTACCTACCGGGATTCGAACCCGATACCCCTAGCTTCATGGTAGACTTATTAAACCACTAAGATACGAGACTCTGAAATGAATAATACGTAACTTTAATTTTAGTTTAAATTTATTACTTAAACATAAATAGACATGAGCAGGCAATATAGTAAGGCGAAAGTGGAATAAGAATATCTTATTCTGGTACCAAAGAAACGCCAAAAGAAACGATAAACAAGAGACGAGGAAGACAATACCAGGTGGCAGGGCAAAATGTAAGCGACTAGGACGGCGCAAAATCGCAATGGAGGGAAGCGAAGGCGTCTCTGAAGCAGGACAAACCTACTATGTTTTCGATTTCATTTAATAATTTGTTTCAACAGCAATTATAAACTAAAACTGTAAAGAATATTGTCATAAATGAATTTAAATCATAATTGCCTATTATGTAACATTAAATCTTTCATATGTATGGTATATGCAATAAAGATATTTGATTTGGTTGATACCTACATGTTTTAAAGTATTCTGTATTACCTGTATCGTATGTTAATTCTGGTATATATTTTTTAATTGCTTCACAAATTAAAAATTTAAGTTTGTTCCGAGGACAAACATTATGTTAAAATTTTGCAAATTTACTGGTAAAAATTTTCTGTTAATTTACTGGTACTATAGTAATATTGACATTTTATAGGTTTCGAAATATTGACTGGCGTAAGACGTATTGACGCGTTAATTGTTTGGTTATAGAGATATAGATTAATGAAAATTTGAGAAAAATGGATTTTTTATGTCTTACAAAAGCTTCTCACTTTTGTAGAAGAGAAGGAACATGTTTCTCTGAACCCTTCATTAAAAATCGAAGAGATATTTGCATTGAAATGACATAGGCATTTAAGTTTATACAAATCCAATTAATATAGTTTTAAGTTATTAGTTTTTTTTTATAAAACACATGATTAACGTAACAAACAAAATATATAAACATAATATCTTCCCACGCATTTATTAGGTACACAGTACACACATACTCGCATTGGTCATGTGATGGATTTGTCAGGAATTTTTTCGGGTTATTCCCTACACAAGTATTATCACTTACGCTACGGCATGACAAATGTTATGTTAAGTTGTTATTAATTATAGTTTGTTATTTAAAAGCAATTCACTAAAAAAAAATTCGGTGCTTGATTTAACAATATTAAAAATTACAATATTTACTTCATGAATTTGATGGCGGCCTTCCGCATCTGGACACCCCCAGCCTTTCCAGTGTCGTGGGTGCATTGACGGCATTTTAGAGATAGTTACGCTATTTTATCGAAGGTCAAGCAGTCGTATTGGTTTCGAAATATCTATGCAGACAGCTGATTCCGCAGAGTGGTAGCTTTAAAAACGCTCAGTTGAGGAATCGCAAACATCGCGATGATACGAATGAAACTTTGTACTTATACTGACGCACGAATTGGGACGACTCGTCCGAAGTGATACCATGGGCTCACAGAATACTCAGCGAGAAACGGTACTTGTGCTGTGATTTACATAGTGAGTGAAGATATCGGAAACCCTTGAAATTATACCACTTAAGAGTCATAAAACGCCGACAACACAAGCAAAGCGCGCACTGTGGCGCGATGTCCATGCGCGGCGGAGTTTTCATACCATTTACGAAACCCACCTACTCCGTTGTCCGCTATACAATAAAAAATACAAATAAAGGCTTTAGGTAATAATAATTTAACTGTAAGAAATCTATGTGCTCGATTAAAATTCACGTGACATCGTATTTATATACTCGTCCCATATAAAGACAGTGTTGTTAGAAGTGGCCCACTGCTGTAATAAGTCAGTCACATGATTCTATACAACCTTTGATTGATTCTAATTGTATCACCGACCGTATCAATACATCCAGTCCAATGTTCGATCATCATTCAATTATTTACAAGTGCAAGGTCGTTCGTTTATATACAGTTTTCAGTAATAACTACATAACGTTCTTTTACGTATGGGAGAGGCTGAAGCATTCACCATCATCATCATTTCAGCCGTGAGACGTCCACTGCTGGACATAGGCCTCTCTATTGGACTTCCATGGATACCTGTCGGAGGCGACCTGCATCCAGCGTCTTCCGGCGACCCTTTTAAGGTCGTCAGTTCACCTTGTTGGTGGACACCCTACGTTTTGCGTTTGCCGGTCCGTGGTTTCCACTCTAACACTTTTCGGCACCATCGGCCATCCGCTTTACGTGCGAAGTGGCCTGCCCGTTGCCACTTCTGCTATGACATGACTCAACTATGACAGTTCTATCAAGTAAATATAAGTAACATATAAAATTTCACAGAATAATATTTTTCGTAATATGAAATAAAATCAGAAATAAATTAAAAAGACATTAATTTAACTTTTTAAATACTTTTTAATTACGGTAATATCTACACCATTTTAAATGAAATATTTTATGATATAACAACTGTTTTATTTCATTGTAACATTAACGCAATATAATACATGTTTGTAATAAATATAAAAAAATCCTCTATATTTATTGTATTACGTAAGTGGTTAAACCATGAAAATTAAAAAGACGTTACTAGACTTATTAATTCTGATTTATCGTCTTTTGTTTTGCTACTATTCGTTGATAAGATATAAATTGTATTTATTTAGTATTCGCCTGAAGTCTACATCAAGGTCTAGACTTCATCATTTCAGCCGTAACACGTCCACTGCTGTACATAGGTAACTCCCATGGACTTCTATGAATACCTGTCGGAGGCGACCTGCATCCAGCATCTTCCGGCGACCTTTATAAGGTCGTCTATCCACCTTCTGGGTGGATGTCTCACGTCCATGGTCTAGACTTAGGTTGAGCCTACCTCGGGCATCAGTTGAAGGAGGAAAAATCTTATTGATGAACTAAATATTCAGAAAAACTTCGCGAACATACAAGTGACTGTATGTATAAATAATTTAGTGAATTTCGAAAAAAATCAAATGTTTAGTGACCACAGCAAGACCAAGACCAAGACTTGGAGCGCAAGACAGACCAACACCAGGGTCAGGTCGACTGGCGACAGACCAAGCCCAAGACTGGCTAAATCTGGTCTTGGTCTTGCATTTGGGCAACACTATATGTAATGTTAAAAAGGTACAATTTCTAAATTTAGTTAGATATAATAAGGTAGCGTTTTTAAAACGCCCTTAACTACAGTTTTTTAGTTTAATCAGCAAGAGAGTAGGTACATTAGAATCAGCAGCAAAAACAAATATTCGAGATTTTTTTATTGTTATTTATTATTATTTAAAAGAAATCTAATTCTGCTATCATTTTTAGTTTAAAAATCTTTCAAATAAAGTTCATAGAAACTACAATATAACTGAACTGAAAGACGCGTGGCGTGTTCGCTATGCCAAATTATACAACTATCTTAATAAGAGAATAAATTGAAAATATTTCAAGCAAATAATAATATTTATAACAAAAGATTAGATTAATTGTAAATGTTTCTTTAATATTTATTTTTTTATTGTATAAAAGGCAACGGAGCAGGCGTGTTTCCTGTTTCTCTTTCGCCCATTGACAACCGCGCCATAATCCGTTCTTTGATTATATTGCCGGCTTTTACGCCACTACGGTCATCACCTTGAATCACCACTCTTCAGCGAAACACAGTGCAAGTACTGTTTCACGCTGGTATTCAAAGGAGACAGTCCAATTAGTGCATCAACATGTTTCATATAACGTCTTAACTATTCTGTCATTCTTTCACTGATATTTATTGTTGGAAAAAATTGAGATGGACGCTAAGGAAACTTCGTATTTTTGCTGTAATTAGTAATGGATTTAGATGCTTAATGAACAAAGCCAAACCCGTAGAATAGAAGCAGCTGCTCTCCGATTTTTTTTTTAGAAACGTTGGCAAACGAGCAGGAGGCTTAGTTAGGTAAGAGGTCACCCGCCTATGGTCCCAGCCCTTACAAAGCCACGAGTGTGTTGCCGTCTTTTAAGGAATTTGTACGATATTTTTTTGAAGGTCCTGAAGTCGTATTGGTTTGGGAATTCTCCTGCTGGCAACTAATTCCACAGATAGGTTGTGCTCGGCACAAAATGCCTTAAAAAGCGCTCAGCTGTGGACCGACAAACATCGTGGTGAAAATGATGAAACTTTGTTCTGTCTCGACGTGTGATGGTGAAATTCAGCAGCAGGTGTCAATCCAAACAGCTTCTCCGAACATGTTGTAATTAAATTATTAATATTATGAAGCAGCATATAAGAACGATCTGTGTCTTAAAAACAAATATTTAAATTGCGTCTCATAAGACGCAATTTAATAAGGTGTAGCTATAGGAGACCAAGCCATTGATCATGCAATAGTATTTTTACTTATTTTATTTATTTATATGGTACACGAATCAATCAGGAGCTAAGCAAGCACACATAAACAAAAGTTCGTTGATCCCCACTAAGTGGGGAAGCCAGTTCAGGCGCAAGGACGAAGGGATATCACGTGACAGCGGGCGAAGGGGGGCCCATTGATACGTCACTGCGTACGCAGATGCACGCACGTGATCTGTAGGGTGGCAACAAAATTGACAAGTATGGGACATACCGGTTTAGACCGGTCGTGGTAAGCATAGGATTTGAGTTGAATAAATGTATCAGTCCATCTGCTTACCGAATGATCGCGATTTTTACGATATAGTGGACAACGGAGCAGATGGTTCTCCTATAGGTAAGAGAACACAGCCGCCCTAGCACAACCGCGCTACAATCCGAGAATTGGTTGTGTTGCCGGCTTTTAAGCTGCTTAAGGGGCACTTAGAAGAGCCCATATCCTCACTCACTCAGCGAAACACAGTAGAAGTACTGTTGCAAGTAAAACTACCGTTATACGCTGAGTAATCTGTATGAGACTGTTTTTGCCTTCCTTAAATTTTTTTGTGAATGGATAATTTGCTGTCGGCTATACGGCCATTACAGCTTAACGCGGGCTAGGAAGGCGAGCTCGCCACTCGCCTAGAATAAACAATCCTTCCAAACGATAATTAGGTTTCTACTGAATTCAAATTTTTCGTACATACTTATATTAAGCTTTAAGTAAGACATTTTAAAATATACTGTTGTAGCATGTGTTAGTAGAGGACTAGATGCTTTTATTTTATCTACATATATTCTATTGAATTCATTTTTCCAGTCGACAATGTAGCGCCATCTGTTAGAATCTTATCGAAAAATCAGAATGACTTGTTAATAAACTAATAATTCGCATAAAAATTAGATATTATTGCGATATATACTATATTTGCTATACTGAACTATAATTCAAGTTGCATGAAATTGTGCAGGGTCTAAAATTGTATTAAAATCGGTTCTGTTATTTAAGAGTCAAATGCCTAATAAGTGTATATATTATTTAGAATTCATTGCGGACAAAAAAACGTGATACGATTTAAATATATTATATAAGACTAATTTTCTTACGGATTGTAAATTAAATAAAGTACACGATATGTTTCTCTAAAAAGAGAAATTTTATTTTTGTATTTGGTATACTTGTACGTCCAGAGAAGAGGCCTATGTTCAGCAGTGGACGTCTTACGACTACTAGTGATGAAAATGATGAATGATGATATCAACTATCACAAAACACAAGTCATCTAAAAATAGAAAAACGAAATTTAAAGTCAATTATTTAAATAAACAATCTCTTCAATGCTAATTTCTTATTCATTTTATCTATTTGAGACTTGAACAAAAAAAAACCGTATTTTCCATGACTTCTGTTACATTTTATACGTTACTTTACCAGCCAGATAGACATTTTAAATAAATATATTTTTTTATATAAGATAAATTAACTTTTAACAAGATAAGCCGACAAACCAATTTTTGAAGACTTTAGTACCGCTAAAATTCGCCTTCCGGATGAAGATGAACGAAGCATATTAGTATCAGTGTAATGTACATTAAATAGAGTCAATATTTAGAGAATATCTGCCGTTAACTGTGTACGCTTAACCAATGGTCATCCCAGTAAAGGGATCCAGTTTAGAAAGTTGCATACTAATCTACCGTTTCTCTACAATTTTCCCCGACACCTGCCCCCTGCTCCCCGTCACCCGATCAAAAGCAAAACCAGTAGCCGTCATGTGACCACGAAAACTTGTTTTCTGCAGGCGTGTTTTTGTTTAGATATTTACATGTTTACGACTACTTTCAGATCGTTATGGAGCTTCGTGGCCGGGCGGTCTAGTCAGCTGCTGTGATGTCATGCTTCTACCCCGGTCTGAATACACATAATTTCAGATATACTATATTCGGTCCTTTGAAAAGATTAACAGTGGCGATACGTGTGTTAACATTGGAGAGCCAGGATAAAACTTATCCTGACTACTTGTCGGTTAGTCAGAGGCTACAAGAATACCAGCGTGAAATAGTGAATAAAATATTACGCTAAGTGAGAATACTGACAGTTCATCAAGTAAAAAGTCGGCAACGTAACAACGTGTAAAGCGCGGATTGTGGCGTATTTGTCCATGGATGGCGATGATCTCTTACCAGGGAGCAGCTATCCCCAACCTATTTCAGCCTGGGACACACACTCAGGCGAGACCCAGACAGTCTGGAAAGGCTGATAATTACTGGATGTGTGGAAGGAAAGAGATCGAAAGGGCGGTCTCCTACAAGTCAAATCATCCATTCGAATGGCGCAGAACAAGGGTGTCTGAAAGAAAGGATGAAAGTGGTGGTAGGTAACGCACATAAGTCACGTCCTTAAAACATGAGGTTACGACTAAGAAGCATGGTCCAGAGATGACATCGCGGATCCCCATACATATAGGTACTCAAGGTCGCCCGGAGATGCGAGGCCCACAGGTTGCGAAACATTCCCATAGAAGATACTGCCACCTCCGTTGTCCACTATACCATACAAATATCAAAACCAAAACGTCATGGGATGCGGTTTTCTTTTACCATCAGGCCATCCACATGTTTCGTTGTCCGTTATATAGTTAAAAAGTATTTAAATTGCACTCAGCTATACAAATTCTGCTGATGTACTAAAAAGTGCACCTGCTGCCATTCCTGCTGTTTGTTTTTGTTATACATCGTAAGCACATAAGCCTTCCGTTTCTTATCTAAATAATTACTACTAAAGCCTTAGCCAATATTGCATAACACATAAACCTGCATAATTATAATTGAAATGCAATTAAGGCTTTATCCTTACTTATCTCAGTCACATGATTTAATAAATCAAAGTTTTATAACGCTTGTTATGCAAATGCTTCATTTGCATTTCATTAATGCTAATATTTGGTTTGAGTTGTAATCAAAATGTCGTAATTCTGGTGTTTTCTTAGGTTGAATCAAAATATGCTGAAATATGTAGTATAATTTAATTGTTAAATATATAAAGAGATAGTATTAATTAATTGCCATAGAATACCTACTTGTCAGTTTCAAATTTTCTTAGTGTTTTTTATTTATATATTTTTTATTTATATTTGTTGTCTGTGTACCTTTTACCTTAATGAATGGAACTAAATATCCTTACAAGTTTTATGAATTAAATTTTGTTCAATATTTTGTATATTATTATTATATATATTTATTATTATTTGTTATCCATAGGGTAAGAGGATTTTTTAAAATGATTTCAAGGGTTTTTCAAGGGCGGTGGTCTCTTACTACGGAGGAGACACGCCCGCTCTGTTGCCCACTAAACAATAAATTAAAAACTCAAAAATAAGAATATATTTTCTTTAAGCAATTATTATTTTAAAAAATCAATAGAAACTAGATTATATAATACGATAGCATTTATTATATTGTGTATAATATAAGCAATAAGACTTCTTTAACGATTTAATTGATTACCACTTTCATGTTAGTGTAACATACAATTATCAAAAAAAGGAATAACCTTTTTAACGAAGGTCTAATGTCGTGTAATAAGTAAATTACATGTGAGATAACAATAATCTAGTGATTTTCCTTCAGTTGTGATTATTAATTGTTTTTATTATGGTAAAATATTCCGTAGATTATTTCAACATATTTAATATTTTATATAAGTTATATTTTTTGTGGTCATGGGGTGTTATTTGCCTAATCACCACGCTTGGCAGGCGGGTTGGTGATAGCAGAACATCTGCTGTACTCGGAAGGGCGCTGCTGCCCACCCTCCGGTGAAGTGTCCTTTAGTCTCCTCTTACGACATCCCATTAGGAAGACTGGGAGTGGTACTATTCTGATC
>DWCF01003140.1:0-20757 GCA_018230265.1 Delias oraia | reverse complement strand
CGTAAGACTGCTACATGTTCTAAATTGTATTTCAATTTTTTTTTATTTAGACTCAAACTATTTAAAATATTTAATCAATACAAAATTGTCTTAAATGGATTTGACTATGCCGGCTTTGTAGAAGTTATTTTTCTTTGCAGTATTAATAAAAAAGTAAAGTTACTATGTTACAAATGTTATATTGTTTTGAGCAAGTAGATAATTTTTAAATATTAAAAAAAACTTGTTTCTTTACACAGTTCCTCTTAAACCGCTTACCTTTATAGTCTTAATCGTAAATAGTATACTTTTATTAATTATTGCAAAGGTTTTTTTTTTTCAGCAGGATCAATTATTTGAAAGATACGTCAATAGACTGTTAGTTCCAAAAAGTCCTCTGCCAAATAAATCTACTATTATTAATACGAAACGATTTATTATTAACCTTTTAGGCTTTCTTTAATAATAACATTATCACTTGGAATGTATAATATAATATGATCATAAATTTAAAAGATGATAAAATCTGTTACCTTCATTAAAATTTTTAAATTGTTATTGCATCTAGTTTTATCTCGCCTCAATCTAAACACACAGAGCACACACTTTCTTTTCGAAAAGGCACGAAGACACTGATAAATGATGATAGCAAATGAGTCGTCGTCCATGAAACCGGAGCTTGCAATATAAACAACCATTGACTGGAATCCAACAGCCATTCGCCGACTTGACGACATGGGGCATTAAAATTCTCATATAAGTATGTATTTGACCTCTAAATTTGAAAACCTTCATGGAGGTCTAAACCTTCAGTTATTGATGAAAATAATCCGCCAATACTCTGAAAAACTAAAAAACTAGATTTTTTTCAATGTAGCTATTGAATATTAACAGAAAATAATAAGTTAGACAGTTTTAGAAATTGTGAAATATACTTCTAATATGTATATTAATATCCTGAATATTCATCATCAGACAATCATTTAAAAGCGTCATCCGTGGGAGAGCCATGCTGCCTTGCTGAAGCATATGCTGACGCACAAATTGGGGCGGCTCGTCCGAAGTGAAACCACGGGCTGACAGAATATTCAGCGTAAAATTATACTACTATGTAGAGATACAGATATACCTACATATAATTTGCAGTGTTTTTGGAACACCATGTGGCTAGATCCGAAAGTTATGCCTACATCCTGTTTGACATTTTTTTACAAAGCGTGTTGATGTTAACACCACGCGCACTTATTTACTGACGTATTATAATTTATAACTATCCTAAGAATTTATTAAACAGAATCAATAAGCACTAGTAACCTATAATCAACTGTCTATCTGATAATTCATTTTTTTATTCTATAGCGGACAACGGATCATGTGAGTGTCTTATATGGTAAGAGAACACCGCCGTTCATGCACTACCGCGCCACAATCCACGCTTTGGTTGTGTTATCGGCTTTTAAGGGCCTCCTATATCCTCACTTACTCAATGAAACACAGTAGAAGTACCATTTCTAGTATAACTACCTTTTTAACGCTGAGTATTCTGTGAACCCGTGGTATCACTTCGGATTAGCCGTCCCAATTAGTACATCTGCATGGCTCATCCATGGGTGAAAATTTTTTGTTTGAGAAATACTGTCCTCTTTTATCTAAATGATGTATTTAACTGATATATTTCTTGCGATGTCTTGCTCATATCATGACCCACAATTTACCCCTAGAATCAATTGCTTATTAATATTATATTGTATTTATTAGTTTCCTAGACTTGTTAGTCAAATCGGTTCAGGGAATTTTACGAGGCGCTACTGCAGCTGAATTTCATCATCGAACATCGAGGCAGAATATAAAGTTTTATCTGTATCACCTTGATGTTTGTCGTTCCACAACTGAGAGTTTTTTTAAGGCATTTCGTGCCGCGCAACACATTTGGGATTAGCTACCTGCTGAGATATTTCCCAACCAATGACTTGGGATCTTTCAAAAAAAAGACCGTACCTATCCCTATCCCAAGAGCCGAGGATGTCAATGGGCGTAGGACCACTTAGCTTACACGAGCCTCCTGCTCATTTGCTACCTTTTTCATTAATCCAAAAAAAGGCTCGCGATAAAAAGGCTTCCTATTTATTTTATATATAAGAGTCTATTATAAATTCAACAAACAGTTTTTCTATATACAGAATTTCTATTTTTTAATTTACAGCGGACATCGGTACAGGTGGGTCTGCTATATGGTTAGAGAACACCGCCGCCCATAAACCGCGCATTGGTTGTGTTGCCGGCTTTTTACGCCGCTTAAGCGACACTTTTAAGGGCCTCTAATATCCTTACTCACTCTGCGAAACACAGTATCTCAAAACATTTAGAATAATAATTTTTTTTTAAATAAACTCAAGATAATTCATCACATTTTATTTTATTTATTTTCATGACATCAAAATTACGATTTCATACTGAGATGCTTGTAGACATAAAATTACTACTCTATGTAAATAACATTTATAGAACATTTAAAACATCAATAAATACTGTTTACTTGTAACACATATCAATCTAATTTCCCTAGCACTGGGTAACAACACAACATCAATAGACAACGAAGAAATACAACACAAGAATAGATGTAAACTCTTAGGTTATGTATAATTTTGTAAACAAAACGCATCCTTTCCTTCCTCCTATACCCTGTAGTCACAACACGTCACTAAACCACATCCTCATAAACAGTAGGAATATACAATAAAAATATTATAGTGATAAAAAGAGGATCAAAAATTTAAAATCTCAAAATATAAAATAGATTCTTAGAATACATATTGTACTATAGCTGAAATGTCATTATCAGACTCATATTTGTTAGGAATGTGCAAAGATTAAAGCTAAAGGAAGTCTACATTCAAATGGGGCCAGCTAACACCAACATTCAATAAGATATTTAAACACCAATAGTTTCCAAAATGGAGTCACATTCGAGAACGCTTAATTATTGAGCTGACTTGATAAATACTAATATTTACTTATGCTACTTACATCAAATAAAATTTAAAAGGCAAGAGAAGCCAAATCATATTAGTTATACCATTTTGAAAAATTTTGTTTAAATTTCATAGTTGCGAAATTTGGAGATGACATCAGATGGTGGTTCTTGGTTTCCTCCTCCCCAGCGTCCCCAGAGGTTAGCTCCACCTTCAGAGGCACGTCTTGCAGCCGCATTAGTAGGTCCAAGACTAGATGGCCCTGATGAGCGGCCAGATTCATCCTCCAGCATACGATCCTTGGTATTAGGTTTTGACCAATGCATAGATTGTTGAATGTGGTCTTTCATTCCCAACCATTGCTGGTATCCCATTGAGATTCCACTGTTTCTCCACTTGTCATACAAAGCCTTTTTTGAGGGATCACAAAGAGTCTCCTTTGCTTCCTGAAACAGATTTGTTAAGAAAAGTGTAATAAGTAGCTGAATCTGTATACATATAATATATATATATATATATATATTTGTATACAAAAAGTTGTATATTGTAATATTGCAATCCTAAATTAATGAATATGAATCATGTGACATAATAAACTATAGACATACCTTTAATTTTTGAAATTTTGCTTCAGCTTCCTTATCTCCACCATTCTTATCTGGATGGTATTGCAATGCGCGAACTTTATATTCAGCATTTATTTGTTCAACCTGTAATAATTTCATATTTCTAAGTAATTATATGCATGAATTAGAAAAGAAAATTAATCTCTCAAATCAATAATAAAAAGCCAATGAGAAAAATAAATGGTTAAAGTTATAGTAGATCCACCTCTTAATGATATAAAAGTATGTACCAATAGAATGTAGGTCAATTTATGACCTCAAATTAAGGTCAAATAGATTTGCAAATCAATAGATGAAAAATTCTTATGATTGTTGTAAAAAAAACTTACTGATGAGCTTTCGTCACATCCTAACAGCCCATAAAAGTCATCATCAGGATCTTTTTGGTAATTGAGGATCTCATCCACTCCAGTCATCGTAGCAACCCACCCTTGCAACACCCTGACGGAAACTGGCTTTGTACGCACTAGGTTAAACCTGTAATTGATTGTTGAATATTGTGATACAGTACGCTAGTGATTGTGCGAGTTACATTTGTGTTGAAACTCCACAATCAATTTTAGACTCTATCTAGATAGAGGAAAGAAGTTAAAGCAATTTTACTTCGCTACTTGTTTCTATTGCGCATGCTTTGATTCATTTCAGAAAAGTTATCGAGACGTTTTATGTTTACTTACGTATTGTTAAAACAAATAATTATTCATTTCTTGAAAATTGGATTTTATTTTTGTAATTTGTATCCGGTTATTGAGTAATAATTCTTCCAGTTTGTTGATATATATGACAATTTACATATATGACATTACGATAACAAATATGTAGTCTGTGGTGTAGTAGTTTTAAATATATGCTAAAATAATATTCTGTCGTTTTGAAGAGGTTTAAATCATCTACTCTAAAGCGCTTTTCCTCGTCTCATAAGAACTAATTGATTATGTTTTTGTTCTAAATCAATATAAATTTTAATATAACTTAACCATTTTGAAAAGTTCCGCAACCATTATCTAAAATTATTACGCCGATTCTGGTTCTAACTTCTAAGTATCAAATATATAATGTCTAAAATTTTACACAATTGGATTTAATTTCATTACCTAAAAAATTAGAAAAGCATTTTGATATGTCTTAAGATACATATCATACTGAACTGATAATAACTAATTGATGATAATTAATTTCTTTTAAATCAGCCCTAATTCAATTTAATACATTTTAATTTTATGAATTGTACCTATATAATTTTTTTGTTAGCAATTTTCTAAGCGGGTAATCCGCTATTGGAAAAATTAAAAACAATACGTTTAGTTAAATTTTAAATTAGTCAATTCAATTGAAATTGAATTAAATAATTGTAATTAGAAAATATTGAGGCTTTTAAAACCATCTCAATAGGTAGAAGTGTGAAATAATAATTCGTTGGATTCGATAAATATTCTCTATCGTAAATTCTAATAAACAAAACCGGCTATATAAAAAATCCTTACTTATCATAAAAGAAGATATACACCCGGCTAGTATGACAAGCAAACCCTCTGAACTTCTATATCTGCACTTTAATTTAATCTACTTTTCATAATAATTACTTATAGTAAAGACTGGCTATCAGGTCTTTATAAAACATAAAAAAAACATTTTAATTATTGAAGGACGTAGGTCATGGAAGTGCAAACTCTAAAACAATGAATTGTATGAATAATATAATGTATGTACTCATGTCATAAATAATGAAGGATACCTCATCATTTATCTTTTATATTATGCTCCTCATGTATGATGCTACACGCAGCACATATAACGAAGACAAAAAATAACAATAAATGTGAACAATCTCACAAAAAATGTAATAAAATAAAAAATGATAGAGAAAACGTGTACACTCAATATAAACACCAAGGCTGACGACATTGCATATTCCGTGCATGCTCTAGACATTGGTGTTTCATCCAACACACATCGATTTTGCATCAAAAATAGCTCCCCAAGATGTTCGAAACGCAAGTTTACGCAGCTCATCGGACGCAGCGGCTGTGTGTTACGCTTGTGGAAATTACAGTAACCTTGCCATGAGTTTTCCGATGCGTGTGCGCATTTTTGTTAGTCGTAAATAATCGCGATGCCGTTGTTATGAGCAGTTATCGGGGCCTTTGCGCGTCAACGAACTAGTCGTTCGAAGATCCACCATCTTTGGCAGCGGAAGTAGCGGCGGATGTCCCGGCATGGGTGAGTAGAGTGGCATAAGAATGCTTAACAACAATCGCACGGCTCGTTCCCACATTTTCTATGCGTCCCGTGTCCCGCCAAAAGTTTGTTCAACCTTTAATTTTTTGTCGAGATGGTTTTAATATGTACGTGCACGCTGCTGTACATTTTAATTGCCTATACACGTAGCTCTGTCGCTTGTCTTCTGCATTTTGGTCGAACAAAAATAGATGTAATGGCCTATGAATTTTAAATCATAACAAACTCTATGGCACCATGCGCCTTTTTACTTAAGTGTCTATTGTTAATGGTGATGGTTTTAATTTATTGTTTAATATTCTGTTTCTTTTTGTATCACCCATAGGAGCTACTTATTATTACAATCATTAGAACTGCATAATGAAGTCAATATTTTGCACTTTGTTGCTGTTTAGAATTAATTCACATAAAATTTAAGATTCCTACAAACATTCTAAATTCCTTGGTACGTACAACAAGAAGCGTAAAACTTGTGTTTATCGCTTTAACGTTTAATTTGTCTTAGAACTGTAAATTTTTTTCAAAATGCATTTAATAACATCACAAGAGGACAAAACCCAATATTGAATAACTAATATGTCTTTTAGAATATTCAATTACTATTGAAATATACAAGACAACCATTGTTATACTGAAAAATGGCTCTGAGTTAAGTATAACTTCTCATTACAAAAATGGAATTCGTTAAGAGGTGCTTCACCTAAAAGTGGACTGCTGTGCTACTGAAAAGAAACAATAAAATAGTCTTCTGTATCGTAATTACGTATAGTACGGCTATTATACATATGTATACGATATTATTAATTACGAAAACGTACTTCAGCTTATTTTAATAGTTATTAATAGTGCCAATACCTTAGTATCCTTAATAAGAAAAATAAACTATTTGATGAAAGTTATTATATAGTGGTAGGTATCTAACGTTTTGAATTTTATAAATCTGGGCCACTTTATGGAATACGGGTAAGTAAAACTTTGTCGAGATAACAAGCATACAAAAGCATCTATTATTTATACTTAGTATAACATTAACCTACTAAATTCGTTTCAAACATTAAATAAGTTAGGTGAGTACTGTTAGAATATATGCGTGCCAATCATATATCACACATATGGCGTCTTGGTTACAACAATGCATCGATTATACTTTATTATTCTTTGTTTGGTTTTCTGATGATCCTGATTCCTAATAGAATTACACCTATAACAATATAAATATGGATATCGAAATCTAACGGATCTACATACTTCAAAATTTACGTATTTTAGATTTATTATTGTATTTAAATTTCAATTTATATCTAATATTAGATGGGAGTTGGTTTTAATCTAAATATAGTATCTAATTATTACTAATGTGATTATTGTAGGCGTTTCTGAATAATTCGTTATATTCAGGTTTATTAGCTTTGATTTATTTGTTAAACTTTTAAGAAGTTCCAACAAAACATGTTAAACTGACAAACAAACAAATGTAATAAATTAGTCTATATTGAAAAATACAAAACAATGTGTATGTATTCACACAATGAATTAAAAATGTATTTTATGAAGGTTATGTAAGTATCTACGAAGTTTTGTGAGATTTAGAACCGAAATAAACAGGGCTTAATTCCATTAATTAAATGTGTGTAAACTTTAATTCTAACGTCCCGTTTAAATATTTCCTGTTAAATTATTTCGGTCATTACTGAGAAATTTAAATTAGTTAATGTTCAAAGTGCTCCACCTCTGACCACATGTAGGTATGCCTTTAAATTGCCGAGATGATCTAAAACATGCGTGCCTCTGGAATCTCTCTAATAAACTGAAGTGGTCGATGAACTTTGTACCTGGTTTATAATAAATAACCTGACTAGAACAAAGTAATTCAGATGAGTTTATAGACCTGGATTTTAAATTCTCTTTTAGAATCTAAATTCCTACAGACCTAAGTTCAAAACAACCAGTTTTATACTCGCAAAGATGCTGAAAAGCAAAAGTAATTGATCTTAAAGACCAAAGACTAAAAGAATCACCTGCTCTATTATCAGCTATACTATAAAAAGATTACAAAGTAAGGAAAATTTTCATGCTACGTACCTACCTAGTACTACTACGTACCTACTTAGACTTTATGTAATACTTATCCTGAATCTTGATACTTGATTTAATAAATTCCAAGGAATATACATATATTAAACTTATGCATATTACAATTCGATTAAAATTTCATATATATAGTATATACTTATATATTGTTTCATAACCTGTTACCTATATCGTTAGTTTATTTTTAGCCATATGAAGTCGAAAGGCTTTGTTTATTAAGAAATAAACAAGAAGGAGTACGTGAAAGGGAGTCACGGATGTATGGCTACATACAAGTGCATATATGTTATTCTACATATAAGCACTGAATTAATTCGATACAAACGGAAGTAGCCAATTGTATCTTAGCTGTGGACGGCGCATGTCGCGACGTCAATCCCATAATGCCCATCTTTGTCTATTGACCCTTATTCTATATTCTATGGAAGTCTTCATTATCCAACACTATACATTTTAAATGAACTTTGTATTTATTGTTCGTACGATGACTAAGTAAGACGAAAATAACTCGGCAACACGAGTAAGTAATTTGGCAGATCGGTAAGTCACAACTTGTGTATACGAGTAATAAATGGAACATATCAATTTGAATAAAGTCATCTCTTAACATTTATATTAATGATGTACAAGATGGTGAGTAATGCGCGATTTAATCTCGTTTTGTTTCGAAATGTTTCGTAGGTGCATTCCGCTGCATACTTAAATAAACTCGAGTACACATTCCGTACATAGCGAGGGGATTTTGAACTTAAACCTCTAGTTTCACTATCTAGAATTTCGATTTTGGCGATTAGGTACATAGAATAATCGCTCTTAATACTTATAAAACAGATAACTTTATTAGTGTTAAATACTGTAAACTAACAGACGATCTTATTTGCAAAGTCAGTGTTTTCGTGTGGATTAATGTCATACAAATTCAGGTAGTACGCAGATAATATTACCTAATTTAAAATTATTAAAAATTTGTTTTAACAAGTCTGTTCTCTCGCATGCCTTTGGTAAATGCTTAGAGACAAAAGTGACCTTTGTTGTATAGCAGATAAACACAGTCGCATCCCACATCTGGTGCATTTTTTATTCCAATCACATCGGTCAGTGATAGAAATAACAGATTTCTTTAAGAAACAGTATTAAGGAGTGTACTCAAGAAGTCTCAAGTGTGTTTTTTAAATCTCCGACTTTTACTTTTAAGTATCTAGGAATACAAAGCATTATACGGGTCGTGTAATGCTTTGTAAGGAATAAAGTAAATATACCAATGTATTTACTTTATAAGATGTTTATTGGGTATAGACAGATATATTTTTTATTAATATTGGTTTTCTTTATTGAAATAATAAATGTTTAATATCTCTAAATTCAATTGATAATTCAATATTGATAAAAAATTCAGAAAAAAGTTCAATATTAAGATATACAAAATATTTGTAATAGCACACTCGGAGCCACAGGAATTCAGTTATTAATATTTTGCACGCAACAGCTGCGAACGATTGCAAGATGTCGCCCCTAACATTTCTTGTTTTACAAACATCTCAGTTGAATGCTGAGATTTGAGTAAATGAACTCAATATGGCACATGTCATGTTCCGAGATTTTGGAACTGAACGCTATTTAGGGCTTCACCATAAGTAATCACTGTTGACATAGGGAAGTAAGTGGGAATTAAAGTGCATTTTTAGAATTAATCACGGCAGGATAGAATCGGTTCCAATTCGAACGTCAATATCAACAACGGTTCTATTTACAAACAAGCTCGGCGTGTGCTACCAAAACAGACGCGGACCAAAACTAAATCTGGTAGCAGGCCCCTTCATAAACGTATGCGTGCTGTGCCGGGCCTTATTTCCTGTTCGCGCGTGCTAAGAAAGCTTCCCTTCCTCAAAGCTCGCACGTGTGTGTAAACTGCTGAAGCTTCCACCTGCGCTAGCGTTGCTTCGAGTTGTAGTCCGTAGATAGTGGCACAGAGCCCGCTACGCTGCTCGCGGGATGTGACGTGCTTAAAGTTAATCAAGTAAACAGTACAGACATGGGACCCCAATTCGATTTCTGTGTACGGGGAACAAGTAAGTCTTTTTAAATTTTACTTTATTAGATAATAGCTCCAATATTTTCTCATTGTTTCTTTAATTCATTGACTTTCAGATAGATTTTAGTTTAGTAGTTATATTACATATTTATTATGATTTTAAAATATTTATTATGATAAAATAATTTTAAATTTGAATTTCTACAAATATATTTGAACATACGAGTACACACTAACAAAAGCTATAGAGACTTAGTATATTCTAACACTTCGGAGAATGTTTGTATATAATGACGTATGTGTTATCCTTTCAGCGTAAACAAACTCATGTTGATTTACACATAAGTATAATATTTATGTAATTATATGATTACAAATACTACGTAATTATTCACAATTCATACAATTTAACATTGTTTAACGAAAATATGCGACATGGTAATGTGGCTTCTAAAAATCTGCCGCTAGTGTTTACTACTTTTCCTGGAACAAAGATTGATTCATCATCAACGCTTGATTTCTAAGATTTTTGCTCTAAAGCCCAAACAATTCTATATTTAGTTGCTAATTGTTCATCGGCATCGGAAATTGTAAAGATAGGGTTACCATACTACATTTACATACTACGTTACTTTTACATTATTATAAATTGAATGATATAAATTTTACTGTGACTTCATAATTAAAGGCCACCTCCGCATATTTGGCCTCTTTTCAGTTCCCACGATACTAGAGGTGGAAATAATATTAAGATTAGATACGATTGTAGAGTAATTTGTGAGTCCAGTTGTTAATGGCCTTATGAGCAACATGTGTCCTCAGGGTGAATTCATTCCCGCCCTCCCCGAAATTCATGGGACAATACGCCCATCGTGCGACCCGCATTACAAAAAATCTCTTAGTTAGGTATATTATAGTACTAGCGACCCGGTACGTACTTCGCTACGTATAAAGTTTCAATGTGACAACAAGAACTCAACAAAATAATCCGCCATATATGGAATTAATTTCTTACAAAGAACTGCTCGACTGATTTTGTGTAACTTTAATTCTAACAAAACCTAAACATTTGGTTTGGATAAGTGAGTCCGTTCTTGAGTTATATGTTTATAACGAAGTGGCTAAGATTTTTATAGATGTTCATACTTAAACAATATCAGTTCAAAAATTTAATATTATTTAGTATGAAATGGTCAAATTAAAAAAAATAGAATGTCAACAAGTTCCAATCTGATAGATACGTAAGGCCGCAAAGCTATATACATTTTTTTTAATATAGCTTTAATAAAGGTTTCATTTTCCAAAATGGCCTTTTATCTCGAATTAAATTAATCATAAACACCAAAAAGTCCAAAACAATTCACCGAATTACGCTTATTAGCATGTCCATTGAGTCACTCGTTTAAAAAGAAACAAAAATATCGTTATTTTTAAATAGGTCATACGAGTAACTCGTTTTATCTAACCAAATCACCGCGATACGAGAACAGTGCTTTAAGTATCTCGGTGCTGGGATGAAGATTGCTTTAAATTCGCATTTTCCGGCTTAGCTATAAAAGTAGGTTGCTCTCCGCGCCCGTACCTACTGGACGTAATAGAGAGCCGTTACTTCATTGTCGTTATTGGATAATTCCCTCAAGGCGCAGTCTGCTTTCAACGACGGTAGCCATCGTGCGATACCCTTTCATTGTATTATGACTGTTGGTAAGAATATTCCCGGAATAAGCCTGTGTAAGCCATAATGACTACATTTTTAATTAATTATAATGTTTTTAGATAATCCATCATACTTCGCCTTTCCGGATAAAGATGTCTCTGACAATGCTAGATCCATCAGTGGTCCGGAGCAATATTCGCGTTCTGCGCCGGCTAGAACCTGGGCCGATGGTGGTAAACCACTCCAATCACCGAGAAGAAGGGAGCCAGAGAGTCCTAGAAGGAAAGAGTTTAGAGCGCTGCTACGATCTCTGTCTGCAAAGGAGCCTGAAAAAGCTGAAGCATTTCTTAAAGGACAACCGAGGCCAGGAGACTGTGCGCCTGGTGACATGAGATACACTTTTACTTCGCCACGCATAAAGTAAATATGAATAACAATAAGAATTTTATTTCTTTTAAATATATTAACTTTGTATATAGATGTAATTAGATTATAAAACCTAGTGGAGTATATTTATATAATCTTTGCAAAGGAAATATGTTTCGACAATTTTTTATATTTTGGGCATAACGCCTTCTTAGTTTTTTAATTTTGACATGTGTTGTTCAGGAAAGGCAAGATCAGCACCACAGTAGTGACACCTGAAGGGGCTAAAGAACATGAAGAGGTATTTTATACTGTGCCGCCACAGGGCCGCAGACGACATTCTGTAGGGGGCTACCTAGCAACAGGCGCTATTGGTGCTGGAGAAGTTACTTCTGTACCCAGTGAGGTTCCAAAAATGCCTCCTCCGAGGTTTAACTTGCAGGACGACGAAGTCAAAAGAAGACGTCCGAGGAATTTCTCTTTCAAAGGTAAGTTGCTGCTATATATAACAGGCATTTTAAGAATACATTATAACTATTATAAATTATAATAGAATTAGCGTTGTGTACAAATTCTCAAGAAGTTAATAAATTATGAGGACAGTTTTAATGTGATTCCAGGAATGTGACATAATTTAATTCTATTATAAGATAATAATTTATATGTACACGAAGACTGATAAATGGCCATAAACAATACGAAGACGCAGGGCACATAAATATTATCTAAGTGCGTTGCACTCGGGCCCTTTGACCCCATTTTGATAAGTCCCTAAATATTAGAAAGCTTCTGTCGGCGCTTCGTTTGAAATTTCGCAATCGATATTTCTCTTTATACAGATAACGACGGCAATTACATATTGCATAAGCGTGCTTCGATATCCGTCAATATATTAACCTTAACATGAACTTATCATATCTAATGCGAGCTTTAAGTCGCCTCTCAAGTCTCACACAATGAAAAAATTCCCGTGTCACGTTTGTTATCACTTATATACTCCTCCAAAACGGCTCAACCGAATTTTATGAAATAATTTATTATCTATTTTTCATATCCCTAAATATGGTCGTCCAAATTTTTTGATTTAACATTGAAAGATACACATAGGCCCAAATTTTCATTCTTGTACCGCTACCTCCTATATTTTAATTTCGGTATTAGTACTTTATATAATATAATATATATAGATATTGCGTCCAATCATTACAAATAATTTTATTATTTTACAATTTTCATTGCTTGTAGATATTAGTTGAAGACATGTAAATGTACCTCCGAAACTCCCTAGAAAATAGGTTCCTTATGAACCAGATACTTCAAATAGACTTTGTTATCACATCCACGGAAAATTAGATAAAATAAATAAGATTGAGATGGATGACCGATAAAAAGTGTCAAAATACATGTACAAAATATTGAATCATATTGATTGTTATCTATTCGAAGACACCTAGCCCGCGTTAAGCTGTAAGGGACGTATGTCCGCACGGCGAGTTAGCCATACAAAAAAAATATTCGAATACAGATTTTTTTTCATGTTATCCGAAATACGATTGAGACGCGTTCAGTGTCAATTTGTTAATAGATAACGCTCGGGGAATATTGACGTTGGCCCGTTGACAAATAAGATTAGAGTTGCGATTATCATTGTGGTCGCGAGCTTGCGTTTTAGTGCTTTTAGTATGCGAAGTGCGTGCGCGCGAGCTGCCTGACGCCAGCGAACATTGCGTCGCCGGAGTTCCGACCGACACATCCAATCGCTCCTCACAGCCTTCGAACCTATAAGTTGTTCAGTGCGTCGGTGCATTTCAATGCAATGTATCTTTAAAATTTTCAAGTGAATCCAACATTTCACACTGTGGCTGTCATGGCAGAACTTAATTTGAGTAAGTTGATTACGGTCAATTACATATGAAAGAATAAAAAAGTCCGTTATGTATTAAATGTATGTCAAAAGCTATCTGAATTGTGGTCAATTTATTTTAAATATCATAAAGTTATTTTCAAGCTAAGTTTCTAGACAATAATTTTAACATGATTAAAAAAATATATCTTAAAGCATCGAAAAAATTTTATATGTATCAATAAGTTACATTTAATTATTATAATTGTTTTATTATAATTTAGTTTTATTCTATACAGTTAATTGAAAAGTAAAGCTTAATATAAAAAGCATTTATGATTTTGTCTTTTATAAATCTTATTTTTTTGTTTCAATTCAAAATAATGTTGCTTGTCAATTTAACTCATAATTTTAATTAGTATTCCGAGCAATATTTTACGAATGAAACGTATACCAGATGACCTAAGTCGTTCTTGAAATCCAAAGACCGTCAAAGAGTACTGAGGCCTATCTTTTTAGCCGCTTTAAAAGTATTTAGAATATCTCTTAAAATGCCGCCATAAGGTCGAACATCGCGGAAACATTGAAAGAGTTTTTCTGAGGGCACATTAGTTATGCAGGATAGCAAGACCAACAGAATAAACATGTTGTACTTTACATGCATAAGAGCGTCTCCCGTATTGTACTCGCTGTGGGAATGTAAATGCGCCGACGCCTATTTTGTACTCTTAGGACTTCAAGAAAGCCTTGCTCCTTGACTGCACATAAATTATATTTCCTTTGTGACCGCCTCTGTAGCTCAGTCGGTCATGCGCTGGTTTCAAATTTCGCCAATATAAAGAAACCGATCACCTAACTCGATCCGAAAACATGTTTTATTACGCTTTTTACTGTACATTTAGATTAACGAACACTTACGTGTGTCCTAAGTGTTCGTAAGAATACTTGATAGCTCAATCATATTTGTCAATATTGGTGCGATTTGTTAACTTTATTGATATGATGACAAGGGCAGTGTTGTAACTGAACACGTCATTGCTGCTAAAGTGTTTGTTTCAAGCCCTATCTTGGAATTCAGTGACTAAAGTAGTAAAAGTCATGTCCTCACAGACCGGAGATTCGTGGCAGTTCGCCCAGCTTGCAGCCCAAACAAAGTACATCGAATCTATCGAGACCCTTAACTGATTGAACTGTTTACTCGTGCTAAATAGCCCTCTAATTAATATGTGCCAGACGTCGCATACGCAAGTAGCGCCACATTATCGCATATTTCCTTTCATGATACAACTTAATGGCTTTGCTGTTTTGATAAATAAAATTAACGTAATTTTTATGCTTATCATGACATCGTTGTCTAAATGAGATTTGTTTTGATTGTGTGTTGAATGTTGATTTTATTTTACATACTATCAATCACAAACTTTAAAAACACAAGATCTAGCAGTAGGTTTAAATAAGTTCGATTCCTTTTTCACCTACTAAAATCTAAAAAGTTTAATAGCATTTCGGATATCTTGGTGGCAACTGGTCTATTTCAGTCATATTTGTTTAGTAGGTTACCTACTTTGTAAAAATATTCAAAGATTAGCACAATTAGTAATATCTGGATATTTTCAAAATATAATGAGCAGAATACGGCCATGGCCTGGAAAAAGTTTTAGCCTAACCAGACAGAAAGTGGAAAAAAAGAGGCAGAAGTTTATTTTAATATCGTGAATCATAACTGCACAGCTCACACATCTTGTTAATACAACCCCACACTTTGTTTTAATATGTAAATATTATCAGAACTATCGTTACATTTATTTTTGTTTGAGAATTAGTCTAACGGAAGTTAAATATTGATTGAATTATATACGGGAAATGTCTCGTGAAACAAACTAACTTCTAATGGAGTCTAGTAACTTGAACTATTGAGAGATCAAAGTTAAACGCTATCAATATATTATGTCGTCCGTAAGTGATACCTATATAAAAATACCATTAATTTAAAATATCAATTGACTAAATTTTTACGGTCGCGGACCGCGCACGCGGTGTAGACTTATTCAACTCAGTTTTAAAGTAGGGATATACTATGTACTATATGCTACGCGGACTGTGTCATATCAGATCTATTTAACTTTAAGTGTTAAGATAAACAAATTGTTCCAGTTTTTATTAAGGAAGTGTACATAAACAAAGGATGACCTATTTCCAATAGTCGAACACTAGATCAAAAAGCCACCTGACAAAATGGAAACGGTTGTAGGAAACTGCAATATTTCATTCAGCACTTCAAAGAGATAGCGTTCAATGAACTGAAAACTGAAGCCCTCCGTCCTAATTTCAGAACATAAGTACATATTTCCAATCATTTTAGGTGCGACCCATTGGATTCTATTGCATTTAAATGTTTGAAACGCATTAAATAAATGCGGAAGCTTGATTTTTACCAACGCTAAAATTTAGATTAACATTCTTATTTTATAAGATAACTTCTATTAAAATGTTTGAAAAGTTCTGCACGATATTAAATGTAGAAATGAGATGTTAAATATAAATACGAAGACTTAAAATATAGCGTTGTGTGCATTTTAAATATTTCGTAATAAATTATGAACTTGGATACATCAACTCAATTTTTTTTTACATTTACCTTCGTTTGGTCTCAGCTAGTCATCTTAGCTCTCCGTTTTTATAAAAGAGTTTTCACTTAAAACTGTTAAAAATTGCATTATAGTACAAGAAATCTATGCAATAAGATACCGCTAATAATGGAATGGCAAATTGGTTTATTTTTAGAGCAAAACCGTACCCATAATACGTTCACAGATGTTGGTTGCGCCCTAACACCAATTTGTATAATCAAAGATAGTTATTCCAAGCGTTCCTGATAGACGTTTGTCTATTTAGGAAACGGATATTACATTTAGTCGGGTCTTCATTTGGCGGCAAAGCTATAGTATAAATCCGTATGGTTTCCGGTGCGCGCAGTGCATAGCATATTTTGTTCGCCCGCTTTGCTTATGCGCAGCGCACCCTGCAATAAAATCTTAAACAGGCAACGTGTGTTTTCTTTAACACTCAGAAATGTGTTTTTAGGACGCGACTTTTGGCCACTATGTTAGCCTGGTTTTACTTATTTTTAGAGAACAATCACATTAGCTTTATTATAACAGCCAATAGGCCTTTAAGCTTTGAACTTATACGATCTCTTTTCTTGTGTATAATATTGATTACAATGTTCTCTTATTATTATTTAAAAAAAATGTTATATTGGTCTTGCGGTTTCATAATCGCTCTTTTGCAAAATCGAAAACATAATCCTTATGCTAAATGCAACTACATTATGTCTGAGTTAAATTGTATTAATTGATTTCAAGTGCCATTTATAATTGATGTCTAGTGGAAAGACAAGGGCTGGCTCAGGTCGGCTCGAGTTGCTTGTGCATCTGTTAATTTTTAATTATAAAAAAATCCGTTCTCTAACAGACATCGTAGGTTTGATATTTAATTTGATAGTTTGATTTTATAACAAGGATAAATAAATAGTTTTTTATTCATCTATCGTGATTTTTTTTATAACTGGAGATAGTTAACAAATTTTTTAGCTGGCAACGCCATTTTGATCTTCAATTGCATCTCATGATTATAAATAGTTGCCATGTGTTGAATTCGGCGTACAATAAGGGAAGCAGCTGCATTTACGAGTAGAGTTTATTACTAAATCTGTGATCCTGCCAATGACCCATGAGATATCGAGTGAACGACATCGTTTATGCTTTGATTATCCCTTGACAATAATTCCTTTCATTGCGCATTTCGATTGAGATTAGCAACTCGATACTCACTGCTTTAATAATACTGATGAGACGCAGTTTAAAGCTCGAGAGCATCGTAGCTTAATGGTTTTAAAAGTATACCATGTAGCTCGAGGTATCAGGTTCAAATACCAGTCCGGACAATTATAGTTTAATTTATAATTTATTCGGTCTCTGGTCATGCGACAGTGGCCGGGCGAATGTCTTATTACTGTCGCACCTGTATTTTATATATTTCTTCGTAGTTATAATGAATCTGTAATATATGAATATTGTTTAAATATACGTATCGTTTTTCAGAAATGGAAGATATTGCGATCTTGTGGAGTTCAGGTTCACCCGAGAGTGCTCTTTGGTCAAACTATTTAGTGACCAGTTTCGACAAAATAATGTCGCAAAGAGCAAGACACCATTACAGGTGGGTTTTAATAATAAACTACTCTGGGCATAAAAACTCCATAAGTCCTTGTTATTTAGATACTTTTACAGAATTATAAATTATATTACTTTTACATAATATCTCTATAAATTTAGTTTCTTTAGACGTAAATGAACTATAATTGTACTGAAAAATATATATATCTTCAGATAACGATGATAGATGTTTACTCTATAACATTTTTACAGAGTAACGCCAATAAAGGCAGAGGAGTTAATGGGTCCCGAATCCCAAGATAAATTGGATAAGCTGGCGAAATCTCAGTTGCAAATCGTTATTCTTTGTCCGATTCTGGCCACAAAAATGGCGGATCTAAAGAAAGACCTGCAGTGCGATGAAGTGTTCAAATCCGATAAAGTACTTGTCATGCTACTTGGTGTAGAAAGAAATAATATTATCGCGCAAAATTGTGATGGTAAAAACATATTTTATACGTAGTATGGAAGATATATTTCGTTACAAGAAATTAATGAAAAACAAATATTTTTATAGATTACCCAACAATAGACCAGTGGCAGATGATGACAGTTCGAGAGAAAGACACTACATTTGTGGATACTTTCCTCACAGCGGCTGTGGGCATACTTCGTACTAAAGACTGCAAAGATACGGCTACTGATAGAACAAGCTTTTCCATTGTACCTAAAAAAGTGAAAATCGTAAGTGTTAAACCGGTACTATATCCAATAATTGAAGTATCTACGTTTACTTGTTCAGCTTTGTGAAGCTTCATGGGCGTAAATCTACGGCCGTTAGATTGGTTCGTTGGGTGATAAGTACATAAAATTGTTTATCAACTAAAAGTTATCTCCGAGATTCAAACGTAGAACCTTTATCGCATAGTAATGGATATTAAAATAGCCGCGGTATTTTAATTAAAAAAAAAACAAAAAATAATTTTCTAACATAATAACATATTATTAACTCATAACATAATATTTGTACAAAAATATTCACAATAAATGTATGAAAACGCTCTTTAATATACGCCGTATTGAACAAAGAATTTTCCTAAATATTGTTATCATTTTCGTAGGGTCAAAGTCGAGTGATAGCGCTATTGAACGACCCTATTAGAGAAGAAGACAGTATCAAGATTATGGTGGACAAGAAAGGCGAGGTCATACATATACCCACTTTCAAAAAGAGGAACCCTTATACGTTACAATTCGATATACCAGGTAAAAAACTTGTCATACTTATTAAGTTTCATTTGAAATACTGTAATTATAATTTGCTAATGTAAAAAAGTTAAGTTTATCTCTCTTTATGTTATGGGATAGAAAACAAAAAGTATTTATTCTTTGAAATGATTATGTTTATCACAATCAAATATAATTACTTTTACAGAATCATGTTTGGAAGTATCTATGCTAGTTTGGGTGCGAGTTAGTAAGAACGGGCAGTCCTTGGGCAGAAGGCAAATCAAATGCGAAAGTAGACTTCGGGAGTTAGACCAATTGCTTCGCGCTTCCGACCATCCCTTAGAATTTATGTGTCAGGTATTATATTATATATACCGATACGCTAAACTATGCCATGCCTGTAGTCTTTCTTTCGTCGTAGACATAAAAATTATTTATTTAGATAATTAATTAATAATAGTTGCTTGTTAAAATTGTACTTTAGAAAACATATGAACAATCCTTTAAAATATTATTTATTAAAAATATAAATCTAATGAACATGTTTTGCTAAATATGTTATGAAATACGAATAATTAACAATATTTTTCAATCTAAAGTAAACATACAGGCTCTGACATTGTTTGCATAGTATCAAAACAATAACTTTTGGAAAAGATAATGAAATTGTAAAATATTTCAGACTTTAGGCTTCAAGACGACCAGCAAAGAACAGCTCGACAGCTGGATGTTAAACGCCTTCCAGAAGAATATTCCACCACATTTCCATCTGCTATCATCAACCGAACAATACAATCCAAAAGCTGATGTATCGAGTAAGTAAAACTTGAACTTTCAAAATCAAGTTTTAAAATAATACGCAGTGTAGTACCACTGTCCATGTAGTCCAAGGAAACATTAGAAACATCAGTACAAAACTGTAGAATTTAATTTTTGGAAATTGCAATATTTTACAAAATTTCAATTTTCGTCCGTGGGAGAGCCTTTCTGAAACATATTCTAACGAACTAATTGGGACGGCCCGTCGTAAGTTATACCACGGGCTCACAGAACACTCAGCGTGAAATGGTAGTTCTTCTTGAAACGGTTCTTCTACTGTCTTTTGATGAGTAAGTGAGGATATCGAAGGCCCTTAAAAATGCCGCTTAAGCGGCTTAAAAAGTCGGCAACACAACCAATGCGCGGACTTTAGCGCGGTTGTCCGTGAGCGGCGGTGTTCTCTTACCATATAGGAGACCAACCTGTTCCATTGCCATAAAAAAATGTGCATCGGTTTAATATTTATGATTGTTGTAGGTGGTGAAGAATACCCAACTCTACTCCACTGGGCGGCAAGGTTTGGACTAGAACGTGTTTGTTGGCAATTACTCGAATGCCCTGGTGGCGGCTCAGCGGTGGCTTTGATGAATGCACGTAGACGCACGCCCGCAGATCTCGCCCGAGATCACAAACATTTCAAACTCGCTGATATGCTTGCTGATCATCTGGTATGTACAGAAATTTAACACTCTAAATATTACTTTACACTATTGAAATGTATATTTTATTTCACTTCTATGTTAA
>DWCF01003139.1:0-20760 GCA_018230265.1 Delias oraia | reverse complement strand
ATATTTGACTGTTTTTAGATTGTTACATTCAGCTGAAGCACAATGTAAGCAAATATTATAATTTCATTTTATTTTTCACAATGTTACTTTAAGTAACAATAATTAAGCAACATATATTTCGATGGCTAGAATTTCAGGTTAAGTGTCAGTTAAGAATAATACCATTTATTTGCTTTTAAAACACAAAAATCAACAAAAAATCACGTGATCACGCTCTTTAACCAAATAACATGTGTTGACAGACGTTTTTATCATTATTATTGACAAATTATCTACAAAGATTAATTAAATAGTTTTTTTTGTATAGCAGACAATTGAGTAGGTGGGTCTCCTATATTATAAAGTAACAGCGCCGCCCATGGACATGTATGTCACAGTAAGCGCATTGGTTGTCGGTTTTACCCCACTTAAACAGAATTTTTAAGGGCCGATATCCTCTCTCACTCGAAACATAGTAGAACTACTATTTCACGCTGAATCTTCTGTGAGCCCGTGGTTTCACTTCGGACGAGCCTGCTCAATTAGTGCGTCAGCATGGCTCGCACATGAGTGTGACAGTATTACTACACTAACTCGGCCACTTTTAAGGCCGAATAAATTATAAATTAAGTTAAAATGTTGTTAAATTGTCTGGAATGGGATTCGATTCCTATACATTTCGCTTCATGGTAGACTTATTTAACCATTTAGCTACGCTTTCGTATATAAGTTAAGATTTCTTAATAAAAGTTATAGTTTTTAGTTTTACTTCATTTTCCTACATTAATTAATCTGGTCTTTTGGCCTGTAATATTGTTTATAGATAAATAACACATAGAAGAGTTTACGCGGTTACTAAAGGTAATAATAACAGTGTTTGGCCTAAATAAATAATTATATATCAATCGTGCAACAATTTACTAATCGATAAAATAACTAAGCTATCCTAAGCAAAATGTTTCCGCAAAATGTCAACAACCCCGATATATGACCCACACAGACATATAGCTTATATGGCGGAAATGACAACATCACTGCAAGCATTTATTGCACATAAATACGTTATTTATTTCTACATAAGTACTCTTGCTAATCTAGAAATATATATAAAGTCAGAAAAACCAATATGCGCTGGACTGTTTTCCACACATCTTAATCGATTTGATGGTAAAATTTATAGAAACGATATATTAGTCTATGTACTATGTAGGTACTGTATATATTATAAATAAATAATAATATTATTAATTAATAATGTAGGCACTGTATATATTAATTTATAATATATATTATTATTATACAGTATAGGTATATTAGTCTATACTAATAGGTATGGTGGACAACGGAGGAGTTGGATCTCCTAAATGGTAAGAAAACACCGTCGCTCATGGACAACCGCGACACAGTCCGCGCATTGCTTGTGTTACAAGCTTTTTATGCCACTACAGCGGCATTTTATTATTTTCATTGTTTACCAATTATAATACAGATATATAATATAATACGAATACTTTTTAAATTTAATATTAATAGACGCTAATTTATAATAAATCCTCTAGTTAAATATCCCTAATATAAAAACTAAATTAAGACACGAAAGAAACAGGTGGAATAAAAAGTATTTGCGATCATATCAATTGTTATGTAACGATAATTGACATTTTGTCTAACGCGAATATCTGAAAACGGGTCAAATATTTATATCTCTAACGTGATCAAAATCATAAAAGATTTTAAACTAGTAGTGATGAAATAAAGGTAACATACAATTTTTCTTTCCTTGTATTAATTATATAAATTAATTGTATTATTATTAATCTAGTAATATGTGAAAATAAAGAAAAGGGACCTGTTGGTAGGTAAATTTTTAAGTCCTAAAGAGTTAAAGTATCGAATTTTGAACATCATTTGAATATCGTAGCACCTAGCGTAGCTTCTACGAAGAGCTTTCCCTCAGCGTAGGCGAGCTTTTCAAAGCTCAGCTTTCATTTCTATTATTAGGGAAGTAAGTTTAAATCTCCTATAAACAATTCTATTCTAGCGAACAGCGGTGGATATAAAATATAAGCTATTCTACCTGTACAAGTAATATATGAGTCAAGCTTATGAGTTCGCTTGTTTTTCAGTGTTTTCCATAATATTCGCAACATCTGTAAAAATAGGTAATTTCCTGCGTTAAATATAGATTAGCACATAACTTATCGCAACATTCCATCGAAACGTTTGCAATTCCGTTCCGCAAACAAAGTAATTACTCGAATATAAAACTTACTGTATCTCTTCATAAGCGATTTCTTGTACGCTTTGCCCGTCATCGGATCGTCGCCGGGGCTGAGGCGGCCAGCTGAGTCGTCCGATTCAGTGCCGGAGTCCCGTCCGGCAGCTAGGTACTCCCTGGATTGCCTAAGGATCGCCTGTGCACGCACATAGTCTGTGGGGTCCGCGAACGAATGTCTGGCGAACTCGCGAACTGTAATTTCCTTACGCGTATGAATAGTCAAGTCTAGCGGCGCATCATCAGAGTCTGGGTAGGCTTTGCGGGCTGCAAGGGTTCGTGGCTCCGGCTCGCTCATGGCTCTCCGGTCTGGTGGTGGAGATCTACGCGGATTTGGTCCGGCGCTCGCCGGCCGGCCTTCCACGGCCATCATCATTAATTATTCACACGAACACCATCACAGTTATGTCATAGAGCGTAATGTTCCGCGGCGCGTCCGCTCGCAATCGCGTCGCGTTGCTGACTGATGTCCCAGTTTCCACGCTGAGTTCCACTGACTCGGTGAGCCCGCTCGGCCCGCCTCGGCGCCGATCGGCCACTTTCGATTTCGATCGTGTACCGGTGTGAGTGCGCACACATAGACACATAGACACACAGACACGGGCTCGTGTGGAGCTTTTCCACTTTCATTTGAGCTTTCCTTATTTTCCTCGTCGAGCGGGTTTTCACTGCTCGTCTATTCATTAACTCTAGCAAACTTCATATTATTCAGCGGCTCATTTTGTTTTTAACGATACCGTGTTCAGTGGAATTGAATATCTTGTATCTTTCCCTGTGACCCACTTAATATCTGAGTCAGTGTTGGCAGTGATTTTGCCGGATACATAATTCAACTTATAGAACTCGTAAATCATGTTCATTACATAATGACACTAAATTAAAAAATATATTTTTGACCCTAATCTTAAGCTATTATAATTGTCATAACTTATTAAATGCAACCTTCAAAGAGTTTTAAAAAAAACTTAAATATTTCTCTAAAAAATCTTTCATTTAACATTGAGATAAAGGGCCTATTAAATAATAAAAACCATCGAATTGTAACCAAAAGAGGTCTCAGCGATATAAGACCGGAACGGACAATCAGTTGTTTTGCGTAATAAATCTACGTAAACAATGTTTTTTTATCTAACACTCGGGGCATTGACCGACTTAACAAATAACGTTGCGCGTGCGACGACCACGTGACACACTGACTCGACCATCGTAAGCTGGCCGCAGCGCTAGGGGTCGAGTGTTCGGCGCACGCCTTCAACTATGGGTCAGGTGATAGTGGTACGGCCAGTGGAGCCAATGTCAACTTTATTTGGACGTTGATAATGGCGGCCCAAATGTTATGGTGTTTTATTTTAGCACGTAAATAGCACAAGTTTACAAACAAAACACTGTTTCAATACCGTTTTATCTTTCTTGGTAGAACTCAACTGACTTACTTTCATAATTATTGATATGATTTTAATTTATTTACTGTTTGTTTTTTATGGTGTCGCGGACAACGGAGCAGGTCGGTCTCCTATGTGGTAAGAGAACACCGCCGCCCATCACCAACCGCGCTGCAGTCGACGTATTACTTGTGTTGCCGGCTTTTTACGCTACCATTTTGAAGGGCCTCCGATATTTGTCACTCACTCAGCTAAACCTAATAAGAGCACACGCTGAGTTTTCTGTGAGCCCACGGGCTGATATCACGATATCATTTCAGGAGAATTAGACCATTTAGTGCGTCCGCATATGCTTCAGCATGGCTTTCTTACGGTTGTCATTACAATTTAGTATGGTTATTACTAATAATGAATTGATATGATAGTTTTATATCCAAATTATGTAAGAAATTGACGCTTACTGAGTTTTTATGCGAATTTTTTTAATGATACACATTAACAGGACATATAATAGATATATGTATATCTAAGTAAAATTAGTTTTATAAAGTAATATTGATAGAATCGACCTTTTCATTTTTCAAGTCGTATTCACTATGAATTTCAGGCTTAAGAAGGTAGATAGAATTTTTTTTTATTCTGTCCTGAAAATCTTAGTTAGTCTGTTGTAAGTGTTAGTAATTGATATTCAGGCGGAGGTTACTGTTTTCTTATTAGATTTATATTAAATTTATACCATTGTATAACATTTCAGAGAAAATTATACAATTTAATAGTAGAATTTTAATGTAAGTTGTATATATATAATTCATATAGTTATATTGGTTTATAGCTGAAAGTTTAAGTTGTCCTGTCGCAGCATTATTTTGTAGTCTTTTCAGAATTTATCATTTTACACTCACAACGTAACTTTTAAAACTTAAATTGCAGAAATATTTATATGTGTAAAATTAGGGAAACTTTAGTGTGTTCTCCACCATAAAATTACCTTAATTCTTGAAGCATATACCCGGAATAAATAATATTTCCTCCACACTCATCGAGTAATAACTAAATTTTGACATGATGTATATTTCCTTATTGCCAAACTATTAACAATCTAACGACACTTGGCGGATAGTCGCTATCAAAAGGTTAACTCGGTCGGTCATCGAACTGTCTATTCACATTGATTATGTAATATCTTTTATTCATTGTGGAAATTTTCTGATTTTTTTTTAAAAATTCTCTTTGATACATATATCAATACTTCACGTTGTTGCGCCCGCTATATCTATTTTTGAGAGCCTCGTAGCTTAATGGATTGTAAAGTGTACCATGTAGCGAGAGGTATCAGGTTGGAATCCCGATCCAGACAATTATAATTTAATTTATTCGGTTTTTGGAAGGGTTTGACAGTGGCTGGGCGAGTGTTTTAATACTGTCGTAACCGTGGGAAAGTCATGCTGAACTGTACTTTTACTGGGTGAGTGAGGTGAGTGAGCAGTGAGTGAGGATATCGGAGGCCCTTAAAAGTACCGAAGAATAAAAAAAATCATAATTAAGACTAAAATAATTAAGAATAATAATTATAAATTATTAAAAGTTACTAAGTGTATACCTTTTACACGCCTTGTGGTTAATTGAACCATTTTTTTTAAATTGGTATAGCGGACAACGGAGCAGGTGAGTCTCCTATATGGTAAGAGAACACCGCCAGCCATGAACCACCACGCCACAGTCCGTGCTTTGGTTGTGTTGCCAGCTTTTACGCTACTTTAGCGGCATTTTTAACGGCTTACGATATACTCACTCACACAGCGATAAAACCTATGTGAGTATATCGGACTTGCTACTCTAGTAGAGGTACAGTTTCATGTACAACTATCATTTCTGTGTATTCTGGGAGCCCGTAGTATCACTTCGGATGAGCCGGCCCAATTAGTGCATCAGCATATGCTACAGCATGGCTCTTCCACGCGTGCGACAGTATTCAGACACTCGCCCGGCCAATGACATGCCCTTCCAGAGACCAAATAAATTATAACTTAAATTATATTTGTCCGGACCGGGATTCGAACCCAATACCTCTCGAATCAATTTAAAACCATTATGATAAGACAATTTCGAAAGCGATGATGAAGACCCATATTCGCTCCTTACCTCACATTGTCCGGTTCCAAAGGCGGAGCTACCTCACCGCGACTGGCTAAGCCGAGGTTCGAAGGATTCTATACTAGTCTAGACAAAGCAACACGACAACAAAGACGAGGAAAGACGAGATCGCGAGCTCGCCACCGCCCGGGTTCAAATATTAAAAACAAAGTTAAATTATTATTCAATTTTTGCGTTAATGAAGCTAGTATGAACGTAGATACCACTGATTCAAAAGGAAATTAGCAGAGAAGAATCGGCAAGAAACTCTGCTATATATTTTTTTCAAATCAAAATGTTTTACAATAAGTTCTTAGGTCTAGTAATACAATGGCTATTTGGTTGAGTTGCGAGTGCAGGACTTACATCTTTGTCTGGAACGTTAAGCTGTAAAGGCCAATCTGACCAACAGCTAAATCCGGTTTAAAAAGGAGTGATACCACGGGATCACAGAATACTTGCGTGAAATAGTTGTACTCTATTTCCTAGGGTTACGATACCGGAAACACACTTATTAAGCTTGCTGCTTAAATAACTTAAAAAACTGGAACTACAACTAAAGCGTGAATTTCTACCCATTAGGAAATCCGTCTGAGCCCTTGTCCGCACAAATAATAAAAGAAAATAATTTTCTAAGAGGATGTCATCATCATATATATCCAGCATCTTCCGACCTTTATAAGGTCGTCTGTCCACCTTGTGGGTGAACGTCCTACGCTGCGCTTGCAGGTCCGTGGTCTCCACTCTAACACTTTTTTATTTTTTTAATTTTGTACAGAAATATAGTAATTGTCGGTGTAATAAATATAATAATAAATAATTATTATAATAATAAATAATATATTCGATTATATCAAAAATAACTGGACATAACGCTGTTCAGACTACTACGAAAAAGTTTAAACACTGACATTATTTCCTAGTTAGATTGGACTTTGTAAAATAGAATAGTGATGGTTTATAATTGACTTTTCATCTATTTTATACGTATCTTTACTTAAATAGTGAATTAAATGTAAAAGTCGAAAATAACAAAACTTTGTTAGTTAAAACATATCGAAGCATAGAGCAAGGCCATAAAAAAAACTTTGTGCAGAAGAGAGAATAAATTATTAACTTAGTCCTTAAACTTTGTCAAATTTAAGATCATATTTTTTATAGCTCACAGTAGACTGTATAGGTGGTCTATAATTATTAATAAACCAATTCTAGTACAAATTACGATTAGGAAATTCTTATTTAGTTATTCTGTATTTCAGATTATAAACACCAATAATAAATTACAGAACTTCATGGACATGTTTTCACACGTAGGAGAGCCATGCTGAAGCAAATAATGACGCACTTGTATCTACTGTGCGGTGGCCCTTCAAATTGTGTCACTAAAGTGGCATTTACGACCGGCGACACAGTTAAAGCGCGGATTGTGGCGCGGTTGTCCATGGGTGGCGATGTTCTCTTACCACATACGAGACCCATCTACCCCGTTCTCCGCTATACAAAAAAATTGATCTTTCATTAGTATCACTCTAAAATTGACATAAAAATAAAAATGTAGCGATAGTATTAAATTACCTAGATTAGCATTAAAACCACGCCCAGCTCTTATAATGGTTTACTATTTATGTTTAGTTCGTTGCAAACACTCTTGGTGTTCAAAAATTGCAAAACAAACACAAATTCGCATCTCGCGATGACCGCAGATCTTAAAATAGAATAAAAATCGATCAAGTACTTAGATCATCAATCCTGCCTCCTTTGGCGCCACTCGTGAGACGGGCTTGGATCCATTTAGATTTCACATATTCTTGTGGGATCATCAAAGTTTAAGATTAATATATCTTTTAATAGTGCCTTCAGACGGAACAGGTTTTTCTCAAGCGAAAACAAAAAAATATTCCCAACTGTGAAAAGCAAGAGTACTAAATTTAAGAGAAAATTCTTATTATACAATTTGTTAATTTTTGTTTGTCAGTCTCATTATAGCTACATGGTACCTTTTAAAACGTTTAAATCACAATCAAACATAGATCTTACCTTTGTATAAGAATTTGTAATTTCATATGATAGAAAAACACATTAAATTAACCCTAAAATTGTATAAGTAATAGCGTACTAATACACAATACATACGAGTACTTTTATTTTAAACAATTTTTTCTTGACACATTTTTAAACAATAAAATATATCGAGTGCAATAATTGCAAGATCATTTCCGAACTGATACGGGCAAGTGCAGTCGTTGTACGATTCCAAGGGCGAGCTGCGCATACGCATACATACGTGTGTTTAGGGGTTGCACTGTTACATAAGAAAATACGAAGTACAGACACAGTTGTATTTTGTAAGACAAATCTAAGTAACTCACATTGATATTAAGGGAGCTACCACTATCACTATGCGAAAAAACTTGTTTAAACCATGTTTTTTTATACGGTTTATCGTTGGCTAGAGCGGTCTTTACAGCTGAACGCGTGTTCGACAAGAAGTTAGTAAACCATACTTAAGTAAAAATTAACAAAAATATTCTATAGAATAAATAACACGGGATTGTAATTTGAAAGAAAATAAAAAATATTACTAATATCTATCTACTAAATATAATAAATGTTAATATAATCTGTATGTTAATTAAAACATTGTTTGAACGATGGATAAATTTATAAGGACCGATTTGTTCTTAAAGGCATTACTCTTTCCCATATAGCTTTATATAAATATAAAAAAGCTTATATTTCTAAATAAGAGATTTATTTTATCATTATCGTATGTTCTGTATCAAGAGCCTTGGAGAACTTCAAAAAAGGAGCGTAGCTAGCGTAACCGTGGCCCAGCAAAGTCTGGGGTGTCCATAGGCGTAGGACCGCTTATCCTAGTTAAGCTTACTGCTCGTTTGCCACCGTTTTCATATAAAAAACAGTAAATGCGTAGGAGACATTTCTTTCTCTACTATCGACTCCAGGTTTCTTCTATCCACAATCGCTCTACTCTAAAAACAAAGAATTTATATTTGGAGTAATTATTTAGCTGACTTGTAAGTCAGCTAAATCTCCAAATTCTCCAATCATCTTAAATCTATGTTACTTGTTTGTAAACAAGTAACATAGATTTAAGATGATAATTTAGTATATAATTAGTTTTGTTTAGTTAAAAAAATAGATTTAGGGTAAAAGGATTCGCTTGCAGCCCTACCCACACATGCAGCACACACGTACTGGCGTAGTAATTGGCGACGATTAGTACGGTAAAGTTTTTTTTTAAAAGCACCTCGAGCCTTGTTGGATTAGGTGCAACGTTTTGCATTTAGTTCTCATGTAATAATATTTATAAACAGGTCTAGTGTTGTCCATATTTATTAATAGCATAATTAGTTTCCTTTAAGGAATATCATTTCTAAGAGTTTATTTATGCGACTGGTTGAGTTTAGATATATTTTATTATTTAACGCCAATTTTTAACTGAGAAAAAGATAAATTAAAATAAAATTACTATTACTACTATTAATTATTTAACAACACCTTCGGAAATATATTATTATAAGGAACATTAGATTCGTTTATATACAGAAGTTACAATTATTAATTTTCTCTGAGAAATTTGACGATTTCTTTCTGAAAAGACAATTATTTCAATTATGCTAATTTATTAGAAGCATTAAAAAGGCGACTCAATAGACGTAATGTAAATCATTATTATTTCAGCCGTAAGACGTCCACTGCTGGACATAGGCCTCCCCCTTTTCGTTACATTGGCAGCTACCCACGCCAGGAATAGCGGAGCTGCCGGGGACTGTGGGCCTAGTATTTCTGTTTTTCATGTCATTGGGTGGGTGTTTCCCATAATCGCCACGCTTGGCAGGCGTGTTGGCGATCGTAGTTCAGTTATATAGTCCGCGGAGGACGCTGCTGCCCGCCCTCCGGTATTCCCTAAGTCGCTTCTTACGACACCAACGAGATGATTTGGCGAAGCGCAATTCTAAGCCGGCGCTTCACGACAAAGCCGGCGCTTCACGGCGCAATGTAAATACTTGGATATATTTATTATAGACTATACATTGGATTCTAAGTACTTTTGTATATCCTATAATATACATAAGTCCTTAGAGTACAGACTATTATCCCAATTTGACAAACACAAAGACAGACGTCAACACAGTAAATGCCACATGGAGACTGTTATGCCTTAGCAATTATTTCCTGAGCCGTTCAGCTTTTGATTAAGCTAGAAAGATCGCTCCTCTTCGAAGTTGTTCATTTTCGCTCTGAACAATTTTGATCCCTTAGAAAATACAAAAGATAATGATAAATATTAATTTCAGTATAATGGTACAGTAATATGTTATTCATTGTATTTTATATGAGTTGAAGTATGTTTATTTGAACTAATCACCGCCCATGGACAAACGCGCCAGTGTCCGCGCTTTTGGATTGTGTTGCCGGCATTAGGTATACGCTGCATAAGCGGCACAATTTCAAGAGCCTCACTCACACAGCGAAACACAGTACAAGTATAGTTTCGAGTATTCTATGAGCCCTCGATATCATTTCGGATGAGCGGGCTAAATTAGTGCGTCAGCATATTATTCAGCATGGCTCTCCCACGTGTGCGACAGTGTTAAGACACTCTACGGCCACCAAAAACCAACCTGCATCTAATATCGGTGGCTTACGGCTCCAACACTTGATCTTTTTGTGAAATATTCAAGACAAGATGAAATAATATTGCAAAAATGGAAATTTCTCCATCCGGTACACGCGATAAGGTAAATAAATACTAGACAAAAGCAATGACAAGTTACAAGTGTTTGTTTAAGATTGCCTTGAGAGCCAAGTGCCGGGTCATTGGTGGCCAACGGTGATATTATATCGACTTATTATCGATTCCATAGACATATTTCTATGATTCCATAGACATTGGTAATTCTGTGTTTCATTTGTCAATTAGCTATGGTAAACTATAGTAACATATATTTTGTATAGCATTATATTACATACATTATTTTAACATTTAAAAAGTAATACCGAAAAACAAGGATCGATGTGTAGAAGAAATAAGTATTCCATTTTATCATATTATGAATTGTTTATTTTTTAACATGGAAACGGTGGCAAACGAGCAGGTTGCTCAGCTAAACGATTGTCAATAGACAATAAAAACAAATTGTTGGCTTTCATAAAACCAAGATCCTTAATTTGTCTAAATTTGATAATTTGTTCTTTTATAATCTTCGTTACTGTTGTGTAAATAAGGAATCATCACCAGTACGGTACGTATACGTAAATGGAAACAATAGGCGGCGAGGTTTGCACGCAATAAAATCAAGCAAGCGGTAATCTCAGTAAATTTTCACTTAAGAGAAAAATATCGATAGCGAAAACAGTAAACAAACGTATAGACAGCAGATTAGGGAGTAATATTTGCTAAACGGGATTAAGAAAAGTTATGTAACAAGAAATGCGAAATTGCATAGAATATCATTTAAAAATAATGTGTTATTTTAGCACATTTGACGAACAAATTTGTTAAATATGAACCATAATATAATATAACCATAATCTGGTTGATAAAATTATATAAAATATCAGTTAAATGCATAAAAGTTAGTCATAAATCTTCATATCAAAAAGGACCACAGCCACTTTTGAACAAATTAACAGCCCAGATCCGAGATCATAAGACTCGGTCCAGTTTCAATGGTTTTTAATATTGTGTTTAAATTAATATTAAAAACTGAAGCTATTAATATCCGAATACCAAGCGACAGTATTGCTTACGAACTCTTGTACTTTGAAGTATGACCTATCAATTTCTTAATACAATATTTACATTTATTTAGTGATAGTTCTCGAATTTCGCTTGGTAAAGCGAGCAGTTAATGCGCTACTGGCCTCCATGGATCCTAAAAGTCCAAAAGGAATATAAATCATTAGACTTTACAGGTGCATATGAGACTGTAAAAATGGTACAGACCATAGATTAACAAGGCCTGGGGTTTATTCAGTTGTATATGTGTTTAAAAATTAAAATTCTATTTGAATGTTATTTAGATATATTTTTTCAAGGTTAAATTAAATAACCCAAGTTCATAATAATATTATTATATTATTAAATTTAATATTATTATTATAATTCTCTGTATTATAATTTAAGATGCGTTATTAAAGATCTGAACCACGGAGTAAATGGCTCTTACAAAATTCTTTAAGATTAAAAATAATTCTGCTATCGGTACATCGAATACTGTACACTTTTTGCGGCCGTCTGTCAGTGAAAATGAAAGTGGAAACTGCAATTATATTGTTTTATCGTGAAAAATGTCGTGCGAACTCCGGGGAAAAGCGAACACTACTGTTATTGAATAACTATGCAAAGAACTTGATTCATCATTGTCACACATATTATGACAACTGATTTATTAATTCAAACGTAAAATAACTCTAAGCATAATAGTAGCTGACTATTTTTCAATTCTTTATGGTATAATGGATAATGGATGAGGTGGTTCTAATATATGATAAGAGAACACCAATGCCCATGGACAACCGCGTCACAGTCCGCGCATTGGTTGTGTTGCCGGCTTTTTACGCCACTAATCAGAATTTTTAAGCACCTCCGATATCCTCACCTACTCAACGAAACAGTAGTAGCTCCGTTTTCAAGTACCTACAACTTCTATATCACGTTGAGTATTATGTGAACCCGTGGTATAACTTAGGACGAGCCGGCCCAATTAATGCGTTAGCATATGCTTCAGCATGGTTCACGGGTGAAAGAGAAAGATTTCCAGAGATAATATATAATATTGGTGACTACTTGTCCGCAAAGTCTTATAAGCTAAAAATAAACATCATGAAACGTTACCGCTACTGAACAAAGAGAAACTTTAATATTAGAATTAATGTTATCAAAGGAAATTGAAAATTCATAAAGAGAAATTAACATGATTTGTTGAGAAAGCAACTTTATTTGATGAATTACTAATACATCTCGTGTTGGCTCGGAGCAAGGTCGGAGTCTAGACTTGTTCATAATTAACGACGTGTTACTATGTAATATATGTTCATTATCATCATAGATACTTATTAGAACCAGGCGAGAAATATTTATATAACAGCCTCTCTAAAATCCTAAGTTTTGTTCCAAGGCTTTCTACTACCAAACTTCAAACCCCATGGACTTTCATAACTTGTAAGAACTTACGAATATTTTTTTTATGGAAGCAGGAAGGCCAATGAACAGAAGCTCGTTTTGGGTAACCGATCGTTTGCCCATGGACATACCGAGACCCTGCTGAGCCGCGGGTGCACTGTCGGCCTTTTAGGAATTTCTACTTTTTCAACTCTTATTCTCATTTGAATTACACAGGAGTAAGCTTCATTTTGTTCTTATTTAAATAGTATAATTTAGACTAAAATTTTTTTGACGATTTTGCTATATTAATAATAAAAAGTTGGATAGTATTTTAACTAATGTCTATTTAAAATTCAATACCGAAAAATTTTTTTTGTCTTTCCTAACTTCAATTGAAAAATAAGTTTGATATGTTAGTAGCCCCAGACATAATTCTGATTAGATTTCAGTAAGTATAAATTAGTTTAGAATATAACTTTGACGTCACGAGCCAGTTATATAGAACAAGCAAAAGGAAGGGGATCTCAATGCATGTCAAGTTTATCGGCGCGAACGCAGCCACGCGGCTCTTCAGTTAAACGTGATGACTGACAAAGATCTATCTTAAAATATATAATAATATGTATTTTCCTATAGTATTTAAGTAGTAGAAAATTAATTTAAACATACGTAAAACGATTAGTGCTTAAATTATCATTCACTAATAATATTTTAAATAAAACCGAAATAAAAGACAATACGTTTCGTTTTAATAATTTAGTAAAAGAATATATAAAAACTCTCTCTGTCAGCCTTTCTTGTAAGCTGTATTTAACATTTTATTAAAAAATTCTTACTTAGGCTACATTTCTCAATAGTATTCTATACTTTTGAATGAATCTTATACCCAATATGCTTTTTTGTCTATGAAATGTCATACATTATATGACATTCGTAGTTTTTGACTTACAATCTATCGCGTATAACGCGTCTATCTTTAGACGCATCCTAAAGTAATTAGTTGTGTGTGCTCAATGTCAAGTTTCTCTTCTATCTCGTGCAACTAGAATGCACTTTCTTCACTAACACATGCAACTGCACACATGAACTGCACACAGTTACATTAAACGAAAGTCTTATGTTGCGGAAGCAAACTATTTGTAGCAAAGACATCTTCTAGGATATGTTAAAATACCGTCTATGGTATTATTTTAGAAATTAGGTTTATAGTCTATGTTTTGTTCCTGGCAAGGTTCTATTACTCATAATGTATTTCAATAGAGATACAGCATAAAGTTTGATTAAGTAATAAATGTGTCCTTAGTCTTCTTTTACAGTAACTTAAACAACAATATAAATATAGTCAAACTCACATTTCAGAACATCGAAACAGAAACGCATCTTACCTGAAAAAACAAAAAAAAAATTGTATTTCTAAAAATCTAAGTTCAACATAATAAATAAGCATTTCTTTAGACTTGGGAGTACAAAAGGATATGAACCCCTGAAACCTAAGTGGACCCTCGTCATTGAATTGACAGTTTACCTCAAGCCCCTGTCAAAATCTGTCAAACCCCGGAAGTAAGCGGAAATTGAAAGGGAAGTTACATCATCACCATATATTTTATAATACATAAAATAATATTAGCTAAGTAAAATATATCTTTTAAATTCAATTATCTATATAATATAGGTTTGCTTTATTAAATAAATTTTTCACTAGTCATTCAATAAATTATTTGAAATTTCAGTAACATATGTTAGTAAGGCAACCCACATTTGAATAGAATACCTATAAAATACCAACGATGTAAAACAACTATAAAGGATTTTCCTAATTCGTTCTTTGAAATACGATATTTTATATAAAAAATGTGTTAAAATACAATTTTATATGCCATTGAAATAAGAACAAATGATATAAATAAACGATAATGATACATATTAAACTATTATTCACACATAAGTTAACCAGAAATTATGTAACCCCTATAGACAGGAGCGACTTTGATAAACTAAATAATATTTGTACCAACTTTCATTAGTAATCTGTTATTCTGAAACACAATGTATTTAACTTTTATAATCTAATGAAATAAAAATCCAATTATATTTTAATTGTAAACTGGTATTGTATTGTAAAGTAATTTCAACATACATTCTGATACACAAGCCATATATCTAAATTTGCAATGATAATATAGTATAGTTAACAAATTAGTATTTTTATACTAATGATGGCAAACAAGCAGAAGGCTCACATAGGATAAGCGCTCTTTCGCCCATGAACAACCTCTAGCTCTTGCAGTACCGTGGGTGCGTTGCGAGAAAAAGTGTTAAAATATATGAACGTGTAAATTTAAAATGTTAAATACTTCTGTCAATAAATAAGCCAGTGTTAGCAGATTGCGTATAATCTTTAAGCGTTACTATTGAATCCGTCTCTGTAGATGTCAGTAGTATATATGTTCGTTAGTGTAGTATGTATGTTCACATAATATACTATGAGCTACCCTTATCATACGCACGCATTACTCACGGCAAGCTGGGACAGCGCGACGTAAGTCTAGCGGTCTAGATTATTTATTATTAGGACCACCGTTAAACATACACAGAAACTAATTTTTTTAACGTTAATTTATACGTTAACGTTAGTTATTTTTTTTTAATTTGACGCTTTATAAAATCGTTTCCGACTTAATTTCATTACTGTAGACCTAATTAATGTAATATTTATTATCATCTCATTATTTTTCGATTTTATTTAGTTTCTATAAGGACTATGACGTATTTTATAAGTGTCTATGCAAATTGTGAGGGGACTGTCATTAAATAATAACATTTTCAGTATATTTCCTTAGAAACAGATAAGAAATCTTTTCGTGTGGATTATAGATTTTAAATGCCCATGGGACAGCTGTGCTGAAGCATATGCTGGCGTACTAATTGGAGCGGCTCTTCGGAAGTGATACCACAGGCACACAAAATAATCAGTGTGAAAAAATTATAAATGATTGAAGTGTAGGTATATTTATTTCTGTGATTGTCTTACGTGCATTATGTGGGGATACCTAATATTCCATTTAGGGTACATAAAGATTTAATCTTGTGGCGTGGCTGTTCATGGGCGGCGATATTCTTTTACCATATAGAAGAACCAGCTGTTCCGTTGTCCGCTATAGCATAAAAAATGCGTTATACGTAAGCCTTAAGGCTTAACATGTAGGACAATAAAAGGAACGTTGTTTAAAAATCCACCATATTCGAGTAAAAGCTAACAACTTACATTTACCCAATATTGTAAATGTAAGCTGAACATTACATACGCTCAGCTGTGAGTAGGGTTGGGGGAGGTGATTGGGTGGAGGCGGTTAACGGTCCCGTGACCTTCAGACAGGGTGACGGAAGCCCACGGCTGTCTGACGGGGTTTTACGGCCTTATGGGGTTTGTTAATAAAGGTCGTTCTTCTGTCTGAATGCTATATATAAATGGAAACTTTTCTATTTCCTTTGTACGTTTGTATAATTGTAATTGTCGGTATTTGTTTTGTTGGTCTTTTTGAGAGGCTCGTAGCTAAGTGGTTTTATAAGTCTATTACGTAGCGAGAGGTATCAGCTTCGAATGCCGGTCCGTAAAATTATAGTTAATTTATAATTTATTAAGTCTCTGGAAGGACTTGTTTGGGCGAATTGTTTAAAGACAGGCACACGCGTGAAAAAGCCATGCTGATGCATATGCTGACGCACAAATTTGTCCGGCTCGTCCGAAGTTATACAATGGCCTCATAGAATACTCAGCGTGAAACGGTACATGTACAATGTTCAACTGAGTGGGTGCCGCTGAAGCGGTGTAAAAAGCCGGCAACACAACTAAAGCGCGGGCTATGGCATGGTCCATAGGCGACGGTGATCTCTTACCATGTTCCGATATCCGCTAAAGGTATCTACCATAACAAACAATTGTGAATGTTTGTGGTGTATATTCTGTGTTTGTCTTACATGTTGTGTGCGGGTAATATTCCATTTACGGAACATAAAGGTTTAATCTCACTAGAAAGAAATGAGGTTTGTCTTCAGTACAATTAAACCGAGTTGTTTTTGCCGGTATTCGAAACCACGATATACCACGAGAAAAACTTAGAAACGGCAAAATTAATTATAGAATTGGAGGTATAACTTCAAAAAATGCGAATAAGCTTTGTTTTAAACAGATATTTCTTTTAGAAATATGGCGTTGTTTAAGAAAAATATTATTACATCCATGAGACACTAATTATTTTATTTATACCTATATTACATGATAATAAAATCCATATAATTTTGTTATTATATTTCCTCGGGTTCAGAACGAGATTTTAGTATTTCGTTTTTATCCAGGAAACTCAGAATATTTACAACGCCCGTGGGAGAGCCATGCTGAAGCATATACAAACGCACTAATTGGGCCGGCTCGTCTGAAGTGATACCACGGGCTCACAGAATACTCAGCGTGAAACGGTACTCTTGTACTGTGTTTCGCTGAGTGAGTGAGGATATCGGAGGCCCTTAAAAATGCCGGTTAATGCCGTGGCGTAAAAAGTCGGTATGCGCGGACTATGGCGCGGTTGTCCACAGGCGGCGGTGTTCTCTTACCATATAGGAGATCCACCTGCTTCGTTGTCCGCTATACTATAAAAAACTCAGAACAGATTACTCGTGTAATTGATTATGATTACTCTTGAAATCTAGAATCAAGGACAGCTTTCATCAAAGATCTTGAAGAAGTAGGTAATTTACGTGTAATATACCTAGTAATACAGATATGATAAAAGGATGTATTTTTTCCTTAAATATAATATAACAAAAGATGAAATATATACATTACACCCTTTGTTTTGCAATTACGTAAATTCAAACAAGACAGAGCTCGTTATATTAAAAATAAGAAGTCTTGTAGTAATTGTAATTGTAATTGTTTCCGCAACTCGACGACATTATTGCGCCTATTTTGCGTGAGTCTTGAAGTAATAAAATATATTAGAAACTGGGTATATTGTTTACATGACATAGTTATATATGAGGATATATATGATGAGAGTCTTGTAGCTTAAAGTGTACCATAAAGCGAGAGGTATCGGGTTCGAAACGCAGTCCGGACATTTAAAATTTAATTTATAATTTGAAAGGAAGGGCTCTGGAAGGGCTTGACAGAGGCCGGGCGAGTGTCTTAATATAGTCGTACCGTGGGAGAGCCATGCTGAAGCATATGTGGACGCAATAATTGCACGCATAATACTCAGCGTGAAACGGTAGTTGTACTGTGTTTCGCAGAGTGAGTGATGGTATCACAGGCCCTTAAAAGTACGTAAAATCCGGCAACACAACCAATGCGCGGACTCTGGTGCGGTTGTTCATGGAGGCGGTGTTCTCTTACCATATAGGAGACCCACCTGCTCCGGTGTCCACTATATAATAAAAAAAATAAAGGGAATAACGTTAGCTTTTTATTCTTCAAACGATTAACTTTACGAATAAGATGTTAGATGAAATACAAAGATATTTATAACAAATGAATAGACAACCGTCTAGACTAGAAAAAGGATAAAATTGTCCTTTTGTACCTAACCGACCGTAGGCAATACAGCATTGTCAAAAAACAATTTTACTTACACAATGAAATAAATTTCGTTCATTCCATATGTTAAAGGACATTTTAAGGGCATATTTTTTCAGTAAGACAATCCTGAAACTGACGTTGAAGATTGAATACCACCAAAACGTGATGGTTGGAAGTTTGGATTGCTATAAAACATATTCAAATGCAATTTTATATTCAATACAGCTTATATTATTAATTATAACATATATAATGATATTTTTTAAATCATTCTTGTTTGTAAAAAAAGCGTTAAGTTTCTGAAAAATAACTCTAGAAACTTCAGTTAATGACCTTTCTTATATCTCATACATACAATTATATTTAAAATAATTCTAATATTAAATGACAATATTAATATTGCAAAAAAAACTGGCAGATGTCAGCGGTAATATATTATCATCATCATCATCATCATTTCAGCCGCAAGAGGTCTACTGCTGGACATAGGTCTGCCCCTCGGACTTCCATGAATACCTGTCAGAGGTGACCTGCATACAGCGTCTTCGTAATATATTATATATGATTAAATTTAACGGAAAACTATATACAAGGAGATTTATTTTTATATACATATATGTAATAGTTTTTAAAATATAGACGTTTTATTGTACCTATAGAAGACAGACAACGGGTGTTCTGTGTGTTTAGTGATTATATATTAGATTTATATAGACTGCCGTTAGCCGTATCACAAACAACGCTTTGGTTGTGTTGCCGACTTTCATTATTTTATATTACATCTATATAATATAAAAATAGATAATCTAACAATAAACAGATATTGTCTAGTATGATAAAATAATGTTCACATAATATATACGTAAAATACCAAAAATTATTTATGTTTATCTGTCTGTACTCTATAATAAATAAGAAAATTTAAGAAAGGATTAATTAATTTCTAAAATAATTTAGTCTTGAATTGGTTGAATAGTAAAAATTTATTTTTAAAATATAAAATGATAATTACATATTATAAATACTAAATAATAGAGACATAAATGTCGCAACTAATAGAAGCGGTTTCGAAGGGAAATATTAGCCTAGAACTTGTTAATTATTTATGGCCATGCACACATGCCAACACTGTCGCATAGTACACACCTACATGTTAAATTATTATTCCTGGCTAATTCGCCCGACCAAGGACGAATCTAGAAAACCGGGAGACCTGGATAGACCTAACATTATCTCAATTCATCTTCAATTCAATTGTAATGTCATAAAGCTCAAACTCTACTAACAGAAATGATTTATTACATTTCAGAATTACAGCAAACGCTTCGAAAGCGAAATTCATACCTGCGTTACCGTTATTCAAAACCAACCCTTACGTCACAGGAGTAAGAGTTACATGTCCAGTGAAATCATATTATACGCGCGACGGAGACGGACTTACGCGTTGATGTATTACGTAAGAGCGAGACGAAGACACCGTGGTCCGTGACCTATCCTACTGACGAATGTCGAGTCCCCGGAACACCGCATTTTAACAAGTTGTCTAGACGCATGCATCTGTGTGAGTAATTTGTATGTGTGCGTAACAGATAAGACTTGTACATTCGTATTTGTCGATGTGCGTTTGTGTGCGTCGATCGTAATTACACACCTATGCATGAACGTTATCCTTGTGGGATTGGAATATTTTTATTGCGGTTTACGTGTGTGAGTAAATTAATGTTGGCTATGTTTTGTTTTGACAATTTATACATTGGCTAGGTTCTCGATGAGGGACTGTTGAGTTCTCGATAATCTAACAATAATCTGTTTGTAGAACATAAGTGCCATTGTGAAACTATATTATTTATGGGAAGCTAGACTCAGACTTGACAAATATAACATTGTTTTAATTTTTTTATGGTATAGCGGACAACAGACCAAGTGGGTCTCTTATATGGTAAGAGAACTAAGCCGCTCACGGACAATCGGGCCACTCGTTGCCAATCGTTGGATTGCCGACTTTTTACGCCACTTTAATGGTTTTTTAAGGGCCTGCGATATCCTCACTCACTCAGCAAAACTCAGTAAAAGTAGGTACCATTTCAAGTAGGTACCTACAGCTACCGTTTCACGTGTATATTGTGTTTTTAGTATTTTGTGAGTCCGTGGTATCACTTCGGACGAGCCAGTCTAATTAATACGTCAGCATAAGCTTCAGTCATAGAGGGGTTATTTGCCTTAATCACCACGCTTGGCAGGCGGGTTGGTGATCGCAAAAACATCTGCTGTACTCGAAAGGGCG
>DWCF01003138.1:0-20763 GCA_018230265.1 Delias oraia | reverse complement strand
GATACTTGAAAGAGCTTGAGGCCGGGCAAGTGTCTTGGGTTGCGTTATTATTGCCTACAGAGTTGGGAAGGGAAGGTTTATTACAACGGGTTACGTTATATTATTTACGGTTTTAAAATTTAATCGATAAATCATTAATATAATACAATACACTAATCTTTTTATGATTTAGTATTATTAACCGTGAACGCAAATACGATTAAGATATTTTAACGACTTTACGGTATTTAACAACATAAATTGTAATTTTTGGTAAAAATAATTAAAAGGGTGTAATGTTGCGTTTAGGGATTAGGAGAAGGGATACAGCAAAAAGAAGCGTTAATTGGGAGTGTCAAAAATGTTTTTACTTCATACTTGATCGCTGCCATGCCATTTTTTCAGAATTGCATCAGACAACTGATATTCATTGAGCAACCGAAACGCAAATCTACATCCGAATGCATCGAGGATCTACGCAAATCCTTAGACATCATGAATGCTAGTATCACTTCGTTACGCGGTGAAATGCAAGCAAGCGTACAGCAGAACGCCCTGAGGTCGCAGCTTGACAATTTGAAAGATGACATTGCGTCAGTAAAGGGCATTCTATTGAGTAGGTGAGTGCTCTCTGTCGTTATTTATGTAAATATATATACTTTACCACCGGTGGGAGGATGCTGAAGCATCACTTCGGACGAGCCGGCCCAATCACTGCGTCAGCATTTGCTGAAGTATGGCTCTCCCACTTGTGTGACAGTATAACTCACCCGTAACACTCGCCCGGCCACTGTGAAGCCCTTCCGATATCGAATAAATTATAATTTATAATTGTCCGGACCGGATTAAGAACCCGATACCTCTCGCTTCATGGTACACTTTTTAAACCATTAAGCTACGAGCTCTCTTTATAGTATATTTACATAGGCCATTACCAGTTTAAAGGGGTTTTCACGAATTTAATACGGTTCCAGGAATCAATTCCCCTCACTGAAAAGAACGGAGCCGCCTTCCATTCCAGCGTGGCAGCGTCATTCCGAGGAAGCGTCTACCGCTGAGCCGGTGCAAGAGAAGAAACCTCACAGAACTCGCAGCAACAGGTCCGAGTCGGGCGGTTCTAACTCCAGCGAGGGTGAACAAGCCACCAAGAACAGCGATAGTAGCCTTGAGATCATGTGAGTTTTCAGCCTTATGAACGTATGGCGTCATCACTTATATGAGATGTACGAGCAGATACTTTCCACTCAGCTTGACTCTGTCGCGTTCCGTAGAGATGTCGGTCCCTCAATATCTCCTACCGCATTTATAGCAGAAAATATTCTGAGGAGCTGTTTGAATTAATATTGCAGCTGAATTTCACCATCGAACATCGAGGTATACAGTTTCATCTGTATCACCTCGATGTTTGAGTATGAGCTTGAGATAACTGAGCGTTTTTAAGGTAATTGTACCGCGCTCCACCAAATACGACAAATACTTGGAGACCTTCAAAAAGACAGCGTACCTATCCCTAAAAGACCGTCAACGCACCCGTGGCCCTACAATGGTTGGAGGTGTTCATAACCTCTGACGGTTGTTCTGCTCGTTTGCATCTGATTTTATAGAAAACAAGACCTGAAGGTTCAACTAGAATAATTGCTCTATCTGGCATAGCCATAACTGAGCCATGGGTGTGTCGTCGGCCTTCAAGAGCTAAGGTTTCACGCTGTTTTGAAGGTCCGGATGTCGTAATAATTTGTAAATATCTCTGCAGGCAGCTGATTCAAATTTGTCTCATTTCTGTGATTTTTATATATTTGCTAATGAGGAAATAAATATCGTTTGATTTTTAAGATGTATATGTAGATATTGATTTAATTCGTATATAATTTTATTTCAGATCGTGAATAGGCGTATGTTTTTACTTTAAATAAATTTAGTGTGTGTTGCCGGATTTATTCAATTCTATGTATTTGTGTGTGTTTTTTAAATTATATTCGTATTAGTTTGTCGAAGGGTTGGTACAAGAAATTTCATTTAGGTTGCCCCAAAGGTAATGCAAGATTTAATTTTGCCGCGATTTTTTTCATATATTCATGTATTCATGTGTTGGCAATCTTAAAAAATTTAAAATCTTGCAGACATTTTGGGACAATCTATATAATACAAAGAGTGAACGTTATTCAAGATTCAATATTTGCTCAAGATACATTCCTTTCTTCGTCCTCCATGCATTTTCTACTTTGAGCTTTGGTACTACAGTTTGTTTTTCGCTATAAAGGGCCGTTAAATTTATCTATACGGGAATTTGGAATGAAATATCTGGTAGCTGCTATAGAGAATAAACTCCAGTTTATAATAACCTTTTTTAAAGAATACATCCAATGATAATATAATTCTAGAAATTTAAGTTGTGACACTAGCTGGTCCTGTCGATCCGGATTCATCCCAGTTAATGATGTTTATTTTTAATTTTCATAGACTAGATGTGACTTGTAACTCTATGGTATAACCCATAATGTGAAGCGGGTTTTGGCGCCAACACATTATTGAGCGCGTCATTATATATTAGTATATGGTTTTTTGTGTTAAAATGGTTAAGTTTTCAACTTAAACTGTTGAGCAATGTGCACAATCAAACGAAAGTAATTCAGTGAAATGCGATCAATTGTGGTGTATTCAAAATTCTCAACGCAAGTAATATTTATTCATCGTTACTTGTAAAGAAATGAATGGTCTATAGGGCTCGTACCCAGCCAGCCGTAAAACTATGAAAAGTATATTTAAATTGTATATTTAGTATAAAATCTAGTTATACTAAATATACAATAAAATATTTGCCTAATTTCAGTTTTTTGTTCGTTTCTCGGTGTCATTATGTGCTATGATTTAATTATGATTAGAATTAGTAAAGGTGTAATAGATGTACAAATTTAATGTTAATGTTTATTAAACTTGCCTACTTTAAGGTGAAAAATAATATAAAACATTATTTTATATACATATATTTTCGTGTATAATAAATAAAAAAGTTCATTAAACATTGTATTGGATTCCTTCAATCCTTTTATGGCAAGTTAATACCAAAGTTATGATACCAGTAGTAGAACTCTGTACTATCTTTTAAATTCAAAACAATAAGTAATTCTAATACTCCCTATTTTCTGCTATGTACAATGTTTCGAAAAGTCAATTCTTAGCACTCAAAACCTTGACTTTGTACTTTTAATTATTTTAACTTTACTTTTAATATATAGAATTGGTCACTCTATAGTTAAAATCTTAAAGCGAACAGATAGAAAATGTAATTTGAAGTCAATTTAATAAAATAGAATCGCCTATCTGAAAAAGATATATCTATAAGACTACGTACTTCCTTTACTTGTAATTGTGTAAATAATGTGATATACATTACAGCATTAATTGTATAATTCGTTTGGGTGATAAATAAACCAATGATTGTGTTGATAATTTGTTCTTTCATTTAATACCACTTACATACAATACCGTTAATACTAACTTAATCTGATTTTATTTCTGGACTCGATTTATTTACTACTGAACGATCATAGAACTATATGTCATTCAAATAATCTCAATTTTCGTTGCCTTCAATATTCTGTTACTCTCTCAGTGACGAATATTTGTTGTTGCAAAAACGAGACAATATTAAAATACTTCGAGTTTTGTTATAGTATAGTGGACAACGGAGCAGATGGGTCTCCTATATGGTAAGAGAACATCGCTGCCCATGGACAACCGTGTCACGGTCCGCGCATGGTTGTGTTGACGACTTTTTATGCCACTTAAACGGAATTTTTAAGGACCTCCGATATTCTCACTCATTCAGTACTAGTATTGTATAATATTAAGCATTGTGAGCCCGTGGTAGCCGGCCTATTTAGTGCGCCCGTTTCGAGAAGTCTGGGGATTATTAAATATTCTATATGACGGCGTAAGAGAAAGCTGTATTATTGTAATGCCTGTGAACACTTACAAATATCGTGTTTTCTCTTGTTGAAAGAATTTTAAGGATAGATTCAGTAGATCTAGAGATTACCCCATACGGCTTACGTCACATACAAAATATTTATAATATTAGTATAGATTACTATGATTTTCCAACAGAATCTTATATATCATCATCAGCCTATCAAGTCCACTGTTGGACATAGCTCCCTCCCCCCATCCCAAAGACGCCCACCTATTACGATCTGGATCCAGCGATTGCCTGTGACCTTCATAAGATAGTCTTTCCATCGCGTGGCGGGACGCCTCACTCTGCGTTTTCCCATCATATATATAGTTTAGCATTATTAATAATTTACTATTACAACCGATTTTATGAAAGTCTATTCGATTCCAATCACTTAAAAAATAACATAGTGAGCGCTTGGTAATTCAAAGCTATGTTTTTTTAGCCTGCTATTATTATTTTCTTCACATTCATGTTACAGCCAGTAAAATAAAAAAAACAATATTATTGAATAATCTTTATTATAAAAATACATCACAAGTATAATATATTGAGCTTAAAAGTCCTGTATAACAAGAGAACACCACAATTTAACAGGCATTGAGATCAACAGGAATTTAAAAATGACATCGATAAATATTCCTTTTCGTGACTTACAAAATTCTATTCGGACATTTATTTTCAACAACTATGGCACTAAATTACAAAGGACAGTGCTCCGAAACGCAGAAACGTGAAATAAAAGTGGAAAAAATATTTACAAAAGGATATATAGTATGTAGTTTAGTTCAAATTAGATAAAAAAATACCACAATTTCTATTTCCAACTGTGAGTACTGATGGATCTTCATTGGAGACTCATTGATGGGGCTTTAGAACAGGGACAATGGTGATGATAGTCGTCGCCTGCCAACAATGATGTCACTTTTACCCTACAACCACCTTCCGTTAGCAACTTTTCGTGCCATAATGTTTCTCTTCTAAGCACTAAGGCCAATAAACAAGTACACACAATAAAACCATAAATCAAAACACAGACTAAACAAACAACAATCAGAATCGTAGCTTAGGAAGGACTTCTTTAGAAAAACACATTCAGTTTGAAATATTAAAGACGATAAAGATTCATAACAATATATAAATGAATAATTAATATTTAATATAATGATTGTCGAATACTAAATTGATTATATTAACATACAGAAATCTAAGCAGTAGAAAATATCAAAATTATTATAACCGATTATGCTAAATTACGTATGAACGCCAGATACGTGTACATTTATTATACATCGAATAAGAAAATAGCAATCCCATCCCCAAATATCTTATCTAAACATGTATAAGTAATCAAATATATATCACATTTAAAATACAAAAGTATACAACACATTCTCTGTTTCGAGTTCGAGCACATGAAAGTGTATTGAGGAAGATTTGTATTAATTTGAAACAGCGCCATCTAGTTTTGATGTTTCACGTTCGTACAAATAAAGGCATTTTGAAAGTCATTCGTATGTAGTTATTACAACAAAAAGAAACGGCCGAAATATCAAAATTGTTTGAGTTGTAATCACATACAAACTGATTGATGAAAGATTCAAAATTACTATTAAAACAGATCTTATTGTATTATGAATAGATCTTTTTGTTCCGTGCTAGTTAAAAATATGGTTAAAATCTCTAAAAAATTAATTAAATACAACAATTGTTGCTATTAATTGTAGCCAAACAAGAATCTTATTCAATAGAACATTAGAAGACACAATTTTAAACTTGATAATTTTTCTTTCAAACTTTTTCCATGAAAGAAGTCCTTTTGATCTGGTATATAAAGATACATTTCAAAGAAACCTGTATTTTTATTGATTCTACATGTATTTCCCACTTATAAGTGGCTGTACTTGAAAAATGTCTTCACTTTCTCATTTACATGCATTTTTTTGTTGTAGAAGCAAGACAACACTAAGGGTAGACGACCACTGGTCGGTTTTGTGCGCAACAGACGCATCGCATCAAACGAATAAGTTTTTCACAGCGCGTCCACTGTATTGGCAGCGTACAGATGGACAATGCCAGTTCATTCGAATTTTCGTAGTGATTTCGTTCAATAAAATAACAATAGCATTTCGAAGTTGCCTCTCGGAGCAACGATGGCGGCATTTTTTTTAATAATAACGGTGGCTAATAACGAGCAGGACGCGTAGGGCAAACGGTCCTCCGCTCATGGACACCCCCAGCCCATGCAGAACCGCGGATGCGTTTAAGGAAAATGTGTGCTCTTTTCTTGAAGATCCCCAAGTCGTATTGATTTAGAAATACGCTCGCTTGGAGCTGATTCCACCGAAATGTGGTGCGATATGTTATTGCATAAAGCATACAAAACTCCGTTGTGTACGTTACCGGCCTGTGGAAGCCTACTTTTAGGATCTGATTTCAGCTAAGTAATACAAATAATTAGTACTAATCAGTAATAATTTTTAAATATAAACTACAGAAATCAAATTTTGTACAGGCATTAGTTTTTAGTACTTGTGAATATTATATTAGTTATAATTATTTGGTACCAATGTAGCGAAACGTTGACAAATACTTTTAGTCTCGTGATTACTTTCGAATAAGAAACTATATTTTTACCAGCGTCTATAAAATAAAAATAAAAATTTACATTTTTATTCACTGATTCAGACGTATCATACATAAGACTCCTTTCATGAAACCTACTTAAAAACCCCTGTTCATTCCATATCAATAACCAACACTTCTCAGTGACGAGTCATAATTTATAAGTCTAAGACAATATGCCAATTACAAAATGCAATAATCTTATAAATTTATTAACAAGGTCTCGTAATACTGCCAAACGCGTACAAATACAAAACTGAATTCATAATGCTGTGTAATTTTGTCTCAATAACAGTAAAAGCAATAAAACCGCCAATTTCGTGGCAAAAATCTCACAGCACAACATTCTTATCACCGCTACTCTTGTCAAATTTGACGATATGATCACGTCCATCGCCAAGCAACTTTTTCGCCCTGGAGAGATCGTCCAAAAAGCACTTACCCTTTTCTGTACGCATGAGTTGCTTCCTCGGCAGAAGATTCCTCGATAAATACGCTATAAACTTCTGCCAATCCTTTATTAGAAAGAAGACGCGATCGTTTCTCGTTTCAACTGGTATTTCGCCGTCAGAATGTTCGAAGAGTATGTTGACAACATTCTTTTTGTGTTTCGTTGCTTTGAACGTTCTCAGCAGTGATAGAAGTAGGAGATCCACTTTGTGTGCCGTTATTATTGGTTTATCATATATATTATTGTATAGGTTCGTGTCCTCAGCCGGTCCGACTATGTAGACAATGTGAGAAGATAGCTTGAAAGCCTCTTCTGCCCACAAGTACGGATCACCGTGGCAAGTGGACGATATATCACCATCGTACATTATATCGAAACCGTATTCGGAACGTAAGCACGCCGCAAAAGAGGCCACGCATTCCGCATGCAGACGGCTAGCGGTCGGATAGATTATTAGGACTTTGGTCGGCGGTGGAATTTCTGAAAATATAAAATGTTCATTTACTATTATTTAATACCGGCTTAGGTGATATTTAATAATAATTTGACCATTTTACATAATATTATTATAAATTATATATATAAACATGCAACTTACACCGATACAATTCCAACATAAGCTGATCTCTATTTATTATATACAACAATATCAAATAAATCTCAACTTAAGTTGGACATATCTGTTTCCAAAACTACTTATGTATTATAAAGTACTAAGTTAGTCCTTATCACATCAGCTAAGTCCCGTCCAAAACGGTCCAGTCGTTTCAAAGACTAGCTGGAACTAACAGATAAACAAACAAATTTTGAAAAAAAATATAAATATAAATATTTTTGTATGCCCACAGTATATAATAATATATACTACGCTTTCTACTACATGCATATAAATGCATGGTTATTTTAATATTACAAACAGACACTCCAATTTAATTTATATGTATAGATTCTTAACAAACGAAGTTAAAAAAGGATTTTATAATGCATTTTTATGAAAAGAGTTTATAATGAATTTTTAAGAGTTGCTAGTAAAAAAACGGCAACATTTATTGAGGTTACCTTGGCCATATTCCTTGCACCAATAGCGTCGTATACCCCGTAAGACGATATAGTAAATGAAGAGTGTTGCCACAATAAGAGCAGTGATGCTTGCTATGCATATGTTCATAGCTTGATGGACTTCGCTTTCTGTAAAATAAAATAATTATCTTAGAAAGATTTTTGTTTTGAATGACTTCTCACTGTGTGATCATACAGTCCAGAAAGTAAAAGTTATAATATATTCGCTCTTTGGAAGAGCTCGACTGTGGCAGGGCGAATGTCTTAACACAGGCACACCCGTGGGATGCTGACGCATAAATTGGACCGGCTCTACATATTCATACCAACACAGAAAACAAAGCGTGAAGTAAGTACTGTGTTTCGCTAGGTAAGTGTAGACATTGGAGGCATAAAAAGCCGACAACAAAACCAAAGTGCGGATTGTGGCGCGGTTGTCCATCGGCGGCGGTGATTTCTTACCATAGAGAAAATCTGCCCGTTATACCATGAAAAAAGAACGACCATTGCTACAAAATTTTAGCACACACTATGCTAGTCTATAATCTTTGTTTTAACAAGGACAACAGTCAAAACATTTACAGTTTAGCTTTAAGAAAGGTAAACGTAATATATAATTATTTAACTATATTTTCTATTCACAATTTCTGGTAATTATGCCTTATCTATGAAATATGATTCAAAATGCTTCATGTATGCTTCACTAATTATATGCATGATAAGATTGCAAGCATGTTTGTATTTCTATAGAACTAATTCATATATATGTGATGAGGTGTATGGAGTATGTATAAAAAGAGTCATATATAACTTAAAGTTAGTATAGTCTTGTACAGGTTAAATTTTAAAACATTGTATTGTATCATTGGACTCAATATTTGAGCGATAAAAGTCTAGAAATCATACAAATGTAGTGTTGACAGCTTCTTAGCTAAGTGGTTTAGAGCCTACAACGAAGCGACAGGTATCGGGTTCTTATCCAGTGCGAACAAAAAAATATAATTTAACTCAACTGAACGTAAATCGGTACTTGTAATGTTTCGCTGAACGAATGAGGATATCGGAGTGCCTTAAAATGCCGCTTACGTGGCGTAAAAACCCGGCGACATAATCAATGCGCTGAGTGTGGTGCGGTTGTTCATGGACGTCGGTGTTCTCTTACCATGTAGGAGACACACCTGCTCCGTTGTCTGCTATACTATAAAAAAGAATAATATTTAATAATTAACTCGGTCTTTGCAAGGTCTTGACAGGGGCCGGGTCACTGAGTTAACACTGTAACGCCAGTGGGAGAGCCATGCGAAGTGGGCTCACAGAAAGCTCAGCGTGAAACGTTACTTGTACTGTTTCGCAGTGAGTGAAAATATAGGCCCACGAAATTATGTCGCCGCGTAATAGGTCAACAAACCAATCTAAGCGCGGCTTGTCTATGGGCGGTATTGTGCTCCGTTGTCCACTGTAGCATAAAAAGAAAAATAAATGTGTATAATGAATAACAGCTTACTTATTGTAATCCTAGGGCTCTCCACAGACTGGCAATACATCATTTGATCAAAACACTTCTCATGCTGAGGTGTGATCTTAAAGTAATAGGATCCAGGCGAATTAAGTAGACTATAGTTGTATGTTACTTCTTGAGTACTATTTTTGACTTTTATAGTTGCTGTTTTAACAATCTCCTCGCATTGATTCCTTTGATCACATTCCTTCATCACATTGATTTGGTAGGAAATTATTTTCAGCTGCGATGGAGGTGGTATTATGTGCAGACTCATTGTTGATGTTAATATTTCTATATAAACAAACGGTTTCCAATCTTTTTCGCTTATAGTTGGACCTGGAAAACATATCAAACATTTATTAGGTTGCAGTAATATAAATTAAAACAAGAGCTTCAGTATTGTGAAATATTTCTTGTTAACTGTATATTAAATTAAACACTTGTTAACAGGGATTAAATTTTATCAAAGGCTAAATATACACTATTAACATATTACTTATATTACTAAAGTATACTCAGACACAAGGGACTGACTCAGAGAGACTAAAAAAGCAAAATAAAAATACATCATAAGTTTATATTGATATAATACCAATGGAGTTCAATAGTAGAATTATCACATATTTTCCTTGATTTAATATTATGATTGATGTTGACTAGAATAATCATCTTAATTAATTATAGTTTATATATATTAAGAATGGACATAAATTTTGAATCATATTTCCTCATAAGTTGTCTTAGAGAAAACATATACTTTAAATTAATGTCAGTTATATATATATTTGTATAGTTAGTTAGTTATATATATATATAAGTTAGTTATATATAATATAGTTATATATAATATTAGTTAGTTATATATAAGTTAGTTATATATATTTGTACCAGTCTGTCAAATTCTTTGTTTTTTAAATAATATGTTTTAAATAATAAATTTAGGAATATGTACTTTCATTGATTATAAATAAAAAATGGATAGTATAGATATATCAACTTACTTAACATTTGCGCTGATGGAATGTTAAAGTAGTATCTGCCTCTATTAACAACATAATCATCGGTAGCTTCAAAATCTAATATGTGACTCTGCCCATTGTAGTTACCATCAGTTAATGACCAATAGCAGTCATAATAAAGCACTGACTGATCATTGAATGTTACATCATTAGATATTACAATATTTCTACAGTGACTCTCCATGTTCTTATACTTTTGGAAGCGGAATTTCATTGCTGAAATGTCAAAATATTTATGATGTTAAGTGAATACTTTGCAAACGTTTTAATAAAATATTATAACCTGATAAGTCACATTAATTGTACATACAATGTTTAACTTACTTTTCCATTTTATATTACTGAATGTGATATTTAGGACAGTGTAGTTATTACTATGAAATTCTGTGCTGGTCCTAACTTCGACTGGTAGTATGTATGGACGTAAACTCACACCACCAATATGACCATTATTCTCAATGGGGCCAAACCCATCTACACAATCGGAACTATTGGGTGGAATCACTTCCAGTTTACAGGTATCATCGTCGGAAGCATTTTCTCCTAATATCTAGAATGTACACATTTAATGATGAGGTCGTTAGATAAATGAAAGTATAAAACGATCGCCATGTAATGGGTAAAAAGACATTCTTAACATAGAGATCTTAATACCTCATCTGATGGCGACAGTTCAAGGTTGGATATTAATCAATAAATCAATAATACTGTAGTTAAGCTAACTTACCTGTGGCGAACAACTTCGAACTTTAGTATTGTTATTACAAAACTGAAAATGCTGTTCGAAGCCAACTACATATTGAAACAAGCAAACCACTAAAAAACAAACAATTCTTCTTCCAACCATTTTTGTTAAAAATAAGCAATATCAACAGTATTTGTAACTGTTTTCATATTAAACACTTGTATTTGCCATCATTAACAGAATTTTATACGCATTTGAACAAAATGCAAGCAAAAATCTAACTCAATTTTGTAATTGTACTGCAATTCTAATTAAAAACAAGTATGGCCGTCGCCGCTAATCGCCTGATCGGACAGACGGACAATAGTTTTGGCAAATGCGATATGATTCCGAATGCGTAGAAATACTGCCAACGTATATGAACAAGAAGCGGCAATTTTAAATTATTGGATTTTTTATTTTGATGGAAACTGTAGCAAACGACCAGGAGGCCGGCTAAGGTAAGAGATTCTTCGCCCATGGACACCCCTTACAAAGCCGCGGGTGCGTTGCCAGCATTTAACGAATATATACACTCTTTTCTTGAAGGTCCCCAAGTATGGTATAGTATGGAAATAGCTCACAGAGAGGTGGTGCGTGTCACAAAAAACCCTAAAAACGCTCAAATGTGGAACGACAAACATTTAGGTGATAATGATGAAACTTTATATTCTGCCCACGATGTGACATGATGAAATTCTATTACCGATCAGAGCGAATGCTCATTCTACTCCCACTCTATCAAATTCTTTAGTGGACGTACTTTCATTATTCTGTAGTGCATTTGCAAAACTTCTATGGAATATTCTAAGAATGCCCGCTCCCTTAATGTAAACGACACTAGAGCGTACGGGCAGTTGATTAGAACTTTCTTGCGGGTTCCGACATGCTCGCTTCCCGAGTGGTCATTTCAAAGTGTTCTTATGTTCTAGCCAATGAGTAAGAACATTCGTTAGAATGCTCTAAACGTCTATGTGCAAGAATTCTAGTTCATGGCTCTCTTGCTCATTTTTGCTCGTTGATATTTTGGTATAAACGCTTTTAGTATAAACATTCGTTTATACTAAAAGATCAAAAATAATGCTCTTGTACTAACTCTAGCTTTTAGTCGTTTTGGTGTATAACGACCATAATCCAAACAGCACCTCCGTACATTCCCCGTGATAATTGCTATAGTCGAGCACTTGACTTTGACATTTGCTTGTTATATTATGGTAAAAATGAAAACTTATTAAGGCAATAAGTGGTGTTTGAAATTTGGATAATGGAAATAGAGTTCGAATTTTAGGGCTTGTAAATTATAATATATATCATACATAAATCATTTATAAAGTAATAATGAATATTATTGGTATGTTTTATCTTCGGTTAGTTAGTACATACACGAAAATATGAAAAATCAAAAGCCCCGACGATGAAGCTTCTAAAATCGCCTGTAATGACCGTAAGTAAATTGCGAAATATATTTTTTAAAACAAAATAATATTTTTAAGCTTATATGAATATATATTTGTGTTAAATAAAACTTAACTTAATTTATATACAGTATTTAAAAATATATACACGGTTCGTCTTCTCCCTAGACTGGATGGTATGTTCGTTCATACCATCAATTACACCGCTATCGAATGTTAATATTAGAGTCTTATATAAATAGAAAAAAAATCGATTACCGAAAAAATTATTATTGTATTTATGTAAGGTGAGTTATGAGAATTGATTTAGTAAATATTTTAATAAAATAAAAAATCTTTAAGTTTAATGTTAAGTTTCCTGTCTATGTTAAAACTGTGTATTAACAGTTATGTTGTTCCCATTTTAAAGTATAACAAATAAATTTTGTGTTCTAACTTAAGATTTTCTGGGTTTTTAATAACAAGTGAACTACACTGCTAATATTTTTCATAACTCTAACTTCTTGCTTTCACAAACAGAAATAACTCAGCATATACACACAATACATGCATTCGAGGCAAGCCAAAACACAAACAATAATAAACAAACGAGAAAATTAAACAAACTAACTATGAACAGTTATTGTCTTACTGCAGTTTCGCACCCATTTGCAACAGTTGCAAATCAAAAAAATATGCGACTCAATTATCATGTGAGTGTGTTCATGTAACAAGTCATGTCATCTTTTCTATTAGTTTATTATTTCCCTGAAAATTTTCCTAAAACAATGTCTAGCTTCAATATCTTAGGATTTGTATGAAGTGGATACATTTTTCATATTCAAGACAGAAACTTTTATATTCTTATCGCTGTTGACTTTTCCCTTGTTAAATTTATATAACTTTATTTAAAACTATTTTATTTTCCTTAAAAAATGTCAAGCTTCAATATGTAGGATTTTTATGAAGCAGTGTTTCATTTTTAATCATTAAAGGCTGAAACTTTTGTATTCATTAGAGCTGGCTTTTCGATTTGTTATACATATTTAATTTGATAAAAATAATTGGAGAAATTAAATTGCTACTGTTATTACAATTCATTTCTGTAGAAGGAAATTTCAAAGTTTGTATAGGAATTTGATGAATCATAATAGTTTTTGGAAGTTAACTGTGTCCATAATACACTTATCTATGCAAATAAAGGCAAATTGCTATGTTGGGGCTGGGCAGTTTATCAGTTATATTATTATAGTAATGTGTTACATATCAGTGATTGCTTTGTTTAGGCTGCAGCAAGTAAATAATAATTTTGATAGTCTGTACAACCTAATTGTGGTGTCCATTTCAAAGCTCTATTCACTTATATGTTTTTTATATTTCTAAATTTTTTATCATTTCTTGATATTTTTCTAAAATATATATTGTTATTTTCATTTTTCTCCATATATCTATACAATATGAAAAGATTAGAACAATTTTTATGTGTTGATTCCCTATTTGCTATATTTCTTAATATCAACCACAATGTTAAATTATAATGATTTTAATAGTAATGACTAACTCGTACGATGGTGAACCCATATGATGTTGTTGAAGATGATCCCAACGCGATAACACCAGTGACCGAGTGATTAGACACTAGCATCACATTTTTATTTATGATTTTAAATCGTGGGTGTTTCACACCACTGATAAGTCGTTTCCAATTATTGTTATATTACTCAGTTATGTGTGAACAACTGCAAAGTGCGTACGCAGTGTGTATCATAAATCGTAATCACAATAAATTGAGGCTAGTATATTAATAACATATAAAATTTGTTTATAAAATAGACCTAAAATCTCTCATCATTGTGGTTGGTGCAATTCATACATTACAGCTTAGACACTCGTTGCGTGAACACACACGCCGGTTTTTAATTAAAAGGATATATCGTTCCGAAGCACAAGAGACTGATTTCTTGCGCTTGTATGTCTATGGACGCAACTGTGCAGGCGGAGTCGAGGGTGATGGGACGACGATTTGTGCTAACGCTGGTGATTGGGATATCGGCCGGTTTTAGTTTTGCCTACATACTACTAACATCAGCTGGATTCCCCCGAGATGTAGCCTGGCCCACCTTCAGGTAACGTTTGCATGGTGCTTGTTCGATTTTTCAGTGCACGATGCACGTTTTTTCCCAATTTAGCATGGAACATAGGCGCCAATTGCTTCTATTTAATCTGCACGCTATGTATCTATGTATATAATATTGTTTACGTCTTTGTGTTCGTCTTAATAATTTTATCGATTATACATAATACCTACACATGTTCTCAAAGAACATATATCTCTAATATTATGTATATTTTGTATATTTAAATAAAAATCTCGTCAATATACCTACGCGTAAATGATATTTCATAAGTATACTTCAAATGGATTCGATATTTATAAAGCCATTAGAAGTAAGCTTATTGCGATAACTTTTATCGCTAATATAGACTTCCAATCAATTTTACACATGGGAGAGCCATACCAAAGCATATGCTGACCCAGTAATTGGGCCGGCTCGTCCGAATCGATACCAGGACCTGCTGGATACCAACGTGCAACAGTAATTTTACTGTGTTTCGCTGATTAAGGGAAGATTTCGGAGGCCCATGAAATTATACTCGTTTCACTTAAGCGGCGTAAAAAGCCGGCAGCACAACGAGAGCGCGGTCTGTGGCGCGGTTGTTCAAGCGCGGCGGATATCTCTTACCATAGAGGAGCCGCGCCTGCTCATTTACCCGCTATACCATAGAAAACGTATTAAATATAATTTTCTATTATATTGAAATTGTGTGTGTTCAATCCGTAACTGTTGTAGCCTGGAGAATTGGACGATTTCAACGCATTTAAACAATATGATATACTTTAGATTGATTATTGTGTCATAGTTTAAGCTACGCTGAACAAACACGAGACCTAGTTTTAGTCAATCAATAGAGGCTTCCTTTGTATTATTTTAGATTCATTGGCGTCACATAGACTCTCTACTTATCAGACATTTCGTACGTTTTGAATTGGGTCAATCTGTTGTAGGACAATTGTTTTGGTCGCGCTATCTTCATTTGGTATCTTGGTGTACAATTTTTTAACCCTTATGGTTTGTCTTTGTGGCTCAGAATTTATGGTGTTGATATATTTTTGTTTTTTATTAACACGAAACCAATATAATTGAAAGATCAGAAATAAAATAAGAGTCAAAAAATTCCGTTAGAGAGCTTAGCTGACGCCACAAATTAGACCGGCTCTTCTTAAGTTATACCACGGGCTCACAGAATACCCAGCGTGAAATTGTACTTGTACTGTGTTTCGCTGAATGATTTAGGATATTGGAGGTCCTTGATATTATCACGCTTAAGCGGAGTAAAAGCCGGCAACACAACGAAAGCGCAGACTGTGGTGCGGTTGTCCATGGGCGACGATGTTCTCTTACCATGTATATGCAAACCTGCTCCGTTGTCCGCTGTACCATAAAAAACTATAAACATCCTTAAGAGTTCTTTAATTCTTCCTGTTTGATAAAACAATTGTTGTAATTTGTTGTTTTTAGTATTTTTCTTGTAATTAAAACACATTTTTTATCGTATAGCGGACAACAGAGCAGGTGGGTCTCCTATATGGTAAGTGTGCACCGTTGCCCATGGACAACCGCGCCACAATCCGTGCATGGGTTGTGATGCAGATGTAATTTTTGCGTCTGCAAATACCAAAAAATAAGATATAATCTGCTGTTAATAATTCTCACTTAATAATTATTGTTGGAAAAAGTAATTTTCACCATAATATGCTAGGCTAACAAATAGTTAAATAACTTATCCTTTAAAAATCTCTCATTGTTATTACTTGATAATTTATGCATATTTATTATGCTCTATACAAGTAAATAGGTCCCGTTTATCTGAGCAGAAAATTGACAATTACACAGAATGCGGATGTACTGAATATCTGATTTTTTCAACATAGAATATAATTGGATCTCGCATGTTAAAGGATAAATTCTGGGTTTGGTTCTCGGTTTGACTATAATTTATAAATTTGGCCTTTGGATAGGTTTGACAATAGCCGGACGAGTGTCTTAACACTGTCTCCCGTGGGAGAGTCGTTCTGTAGCACTAATTTGGCCTGCTCGTCTAGAAATGTCGCGGGCTCCCAAACACTAGGAGATATACTGTATGTTTTAAAATTATTCATCAGACTCCCAACAAGTTTAGCTTACAACATAGGCCATACGCGATTGTAATAAAAAAAAGATTAATATATTTATTAGGATTTCAAGTCGATAAAAAGGATCTTTTTCTTTTAAATTCCTTAATTATTAAAATTTGTCAGAGAAATAAATATTTATACTCATTGCGATTAATATATTTCAATATAAAGCTTTTATAATTTAAAATAATGCTGTTTAGGTTCGGGGAACTTCTGGGTAAGTAATTTTAATTTTTCTATGAAGGTTGTCTCTGGCACTGCCGTTCCAAACCTAAGCACGAACATCTAGTTCGAACTTTAAGCAGATATATGAAAATAATAATAATTCTATATATAGCGTTGATAGATTTTATACGTAAATATACGTGTTTTACTAAAGTTTCTTAACTTATGCTGTAATTTAAAAAATATACATTGTCATGTGGATTTATGACAAAGCAGTATATGCAATTCAATTTTCCGCCACATAAATTCTAATTACTAATAGGCATTGAACGGCTTTTCAATTATTTTCTTTTTAGTTGCATTTTGGCTAATTGAAAATTGGCAACATTTTCTTTTAAAACCGTATTGTAATTGTGAAATTTAAAGTGTCCGACGCATGTCTATCAAAAGATTAATCGCATTTATCACGGGGAATGTACTGAGGAACTGTTTTGATTAATACCTGCGGTTGAATGTAATGATCGAACATCTACTCAGCATACATAGTTTCATTCGTATCACCTCGATGTTTGTCGTTTCACAACTGAGCGATTTTTGATGCATTTCGTGACGCGCACCACTTCTTTGTGGAATCAGCTGCCTGCAGAGGTATTTCAAAACCAATACGAATTGGGGACGTTAAAAAAGAAGCCAACCTATATAAAAAGCCGACAGCTGCAGCGAGTGCTGGAGGAGTCCATGGGAGCGGGCGGACCGCTTATACTAGATAAGCCTCCCTATTTTCATAAAAAAATACTGTTGCTGTTTTATTGTTTTGCAGTATTTTTAGATTTTATTATTATTTTGTTTATGTTTTTGTAAGATTAGTTTATATTGCTATAGTATTGCTTGTTGGTAGTATGAAATACTTCATTTGTACCTTCATTTCTGGCCATCGCTTGTAAATCTCATATAGAGTGTTACTCTCACCTTTGGGCGGGAGCTTTTTACTCTAGCATCTTCTATGACGCTCGTGCAGGTTTGTTTATTTTGATAAAAAAATCTTTAGATGGGTTTAGTTTACGGGTGCCTTATTTGATTAGATCCTTATCTAACCTAAGGGGAAGAATTTAAATGAAATTCTTAGGTATTAACTTCTAATTGAAGGTTCTTGGTCGGTTTTAAATTCTTCCCCCTTTTGATGATAGCTACAAAAAATCTTAAAATTTTTTGAATATTATCTTTAAATATAGGTATAAAGTCTTATTTTATTAGTATATATTATTATTAATTATGTCTATATATTTAGATAAATATGTAGACAAAAGGTTGCAGCTTGATTTTGTGTAGCATATAAGTAGTAATAAACGAATAGTTTTTAAACGGGCTTATTTATATAATTAACATACCTATAAGTCTATATATATTTTACTGGACCACCTCTCCCCCTTATGATGTATCGTGATTATAGTCTAACCTCAAACTCCTCCCCCTTAAGCCTTTACGATAATAAACACTTTAAATTTGTAGGGAATCGACGAGGGACTTGGAGCGGCATCCCATAGTGAGCGTGGTGGAACATGGCAGCGAAGAGCCCGCCCACAGAGACGAGGATCGGTCAGTCGCTGATGAGTTGGCCAAGAAGGTCAGGGTTCTGTGCTGGGTGATGACACAGCCCGGCAACCACGAACGGAAGGCGAGGCACGTGAAGGCAACGTGGGGGAAACGTTGCAATAAACTACTTTTCATGAGTACCACTGAAGGTATGTCAATGAAATAATTATATATGAGCTGCACGCAGAGGTATTTCCAAATAAATACGACTTCGGGACCTTCAAAGCAACGTACCTATCCCTAAAAGCCCGGTTACGCACCTGCGGCCTAGCACGGGGCTGGAGTTTACATAAACATATATAGTATCATCATCACAGCCTGTCAAGTCCACTGCTGGACATAGGCCTCCCCCAAGGACGCCCAACTATTACGATCTTGAGCGATCTGGGTCCAGCTGTTGCCTGCGACCTTCATGAGATCGTCTTTCCATCGCGTGGCGGGACATCCCACCCTGCGTTTTCCAGTACGCAGTCGCCACTCGAAAACCTTTCTTCCCCATCGGTTGTCAGTTCGTCGAGCGATGTGGCCAGCCCATTGCCATTTCAACTTACTAATACGGCGGGGAAAGTCGGTTGCTTTGGTTCGGCTGCGGATAACCTCATTTCTGATTTTATCTCGCAGCGAGTCTCCGAGCATTGCCGCTGAGTGACTCCTGAGCTTCTCCATCAGGCCCATATATATATACGACGGATCTGCTATATAGTATAAAGTAGTATAAATATAAAGTAAACTCTGTACTGAATTCAAAATGTGTTACCATCTAAATACGACCATACAAGATTATACACCTCGCTATAAAATTAAAAAAGGGGAAATGCGGCCATCTTGTGTGCGCGTAAGTTTTGACCATAATGTGAGGCATTCTAACACAGTAATAACCTAAACAACACGTACTAACTTTAAAATACCTCTAAGCTGTGTAGAAATAATGGTTTATAACTGATGCAAAGTTACAATAAAAGTATACTTTTCAGATAAATCCCTGCCTTCAGTGAAGTTACCGGTGCACGAGGGCCGCGACTATCTCTGGGCGAAAACAAAGGCCGCCTTCCGATACGTGTACGAACACCATCGCAGAGACGCTGATTGGTTCCTTAAGGCTGATGATGATACGTAAGTATTGCGAAGTAATCTTCATATCATTGTTGATCTTACTATAAACATATAAACCATATCGTTGCTTTTTATCTTGTCTTTGCAACAACAAATCCATGTCAGGAGAGCCATGCTGAAGCATATGATAACACAGTAATTGAGCCGGCTCGTGTGAAGTAAAACCACGCTCTCATAGAATACTCAGCGTGAAATAGTATTTGTACTTGAAACGGTACATCTAAAGTGTTTCGCAGACCGAGTGAGGATATCGGAGACCCTTAAAAGTGGCGTGAAAAGTCGGCAACACAATGCGCGAACTGTGGCGCGGTGTCCATGGGCGGCGGTGTTCTTTTACCATATAGGAGACGCACCTGCGCCGTTGTCCACTATACCATATAAAAAAAATTATAACAAGATTTCTAGCAATTTAATAAAACAATTAATTAATAATTTTTAATATATAATTAAAAAAATAATTAATCATTTAATAATAAAATTAAAGTAATTTTGGGCCAGGCGCTTTTATCTTTTTGTCTGTGAGAATTTTGTTAAATTTTGTTGAATTATTTTGTGATAAGCTATCATTACATGAAGTTTTAGGTTAACGATTGTAACGCTATGAATTATTCAAAATCATTAAGAAACATTGAGTGCTTGTTGATTTTGTAAACGACAGTTTTCAGAACTGTATGCACAGGAGTAATCTCTGGAACGAATTTTAAAATTTTCAAAATCAGTTCATAAATATAAGATGACATTTAGCTGTATTTGATTACAACTACAGGTTATAGCTGTATATGATTCTGCGTAACTGGGTATAATCGTTTGATACTGACAACCGCCATTTTGAGTTCTGAGGATATGTGATGTTCTTATCATCATCATCATTGCAGCCGTAAGACGTCCACTGCTGGACATAGGCCTATCCCTTATTGGGAGGGTGTTTGCTATAATTTCCACGATTGG
>DWCF01003137.1:0-20780 GCA_018230265.1 Delias oraia | reverse complement strand
GACATAGCCCGCCGAATTAGCAAGCTGAAATGGCAATGGGCAGGCCACATCGCACGTAGAGCGGATGGCCGATGGGGACGAAAAATGTTAGAGTGAAGACCACACAAGGTGGACAGATGACGTTATAAAGGTCGCCGCAAGACACTGGATGCAGGTCGATTCCGACAGTTACGCATGGAGGTGCCCCATGCATAACTGCATGGAGGCAGGCCTATGTCTAACAATGTCCGTCTTTTTTATAGTATAGCGGACAACGGAGCAGGTGAGTCTCCTATATGGTAAGAGGACACCGACGACCATGGACAACCGCGCCACAGTCCGCGCATTGTTCCGTGTTAGTACCGTTCCACGTTGAGAATTCTGTAGTTTGTTGAATAGTCTTACGGCTGAAATAATGATGATGATGATGATCATATAACGAAGGGGAGTTAGTAAATATGGCGTCCATTTGAAGGTAAGTATATTCACTGCTATTATAAGGTATACATGAAAAAACCCATTAAATCATCAAATAAAAACGTTAATAAAATCAAAAATTATGTAAGAAAGGCTTTTCATCTCAATTTTGTTAGACAAAAAGCGATTACATGAAAAAAGGTCATCATAATTTCAGCTGTAGGACGTCCACTGCTGACGAAAAAAGGTAAATCAAATAAATCTCACTGTAAACATATAAGTACAAGTCGCTTCTTCTTACTGCTCGACATCTCTTTAATTTCAGTGATAGAGAAATTGTGGCTTACGGCGCCTACATTTAATTACTCAATGCACGGCTTTCACGATTTAATTTCATAGTGTTAGAGAATCTGTCTTAATTAGGAAAATAGTAATTGAATGAGAGTACTAAGTATACATGTGGGCGGGGCGGGCCTGATAGGCGCGGCGCGTTCGCTGTCCGAGTGCGGCACGCTGCCGTCATCGCTGACGTCATCCTCGTACTCTGTAATTGGCAGGTGCAGCGTTAATATCTTCTTCACCTCCGAGTCCGTGGAGCCCAAGTTGTCCGACTCTGCAAAGCCAAGCACCGATCAGAACCACGCAGCGGCCCAACGCGCATGATCAAGCGTGACAAAGATGACGATAGCTACATGACGTAAGCGCTAGAAAATGGGAAACTAGAATGAAATTAATTTCGGAAACACTACCGACGACTTAGCTGTGATTCAATACTATTCTTATTTTTGAATCAATTTCATAGTTCTCTTACTGCACACTGGCTTAATAAAGGGAGCGTTCAAGTATTACGTAACGCATTTTTTTTTAAATGATGACCATGTAACGCACTTTTATTCCAGGTGACTATTTTCACCCAAAAAGTACCGGACAGTCGCTAAAGTATCTTAATCGCATTCTCTATAACAATATCAACAAGATTTCTCTAATAAATGAAACTCGAAATATATGCATATTTTTTTTGTTTTTTATATTTTTTTATATGCAAAATGTGGCAAACGAGTAGGAGGTTCACCGGTCTTCGGAGGATAAACGGTCCTCCATCTTAGAACAGCCCCATCCTTTGCAGTGCCGCGGGTGCGTTACCAGCCTCTAAGCTTTTTATGAATGTCCCCAAATCGTTTGGTTTTGGAAATAGCTTTTGCAGGAAGCTCTGCATATAGCGATGGCGCGCGGCACAAAATTCTATTTTATTTATAAAATTTATTTAAAAAATCAATGTTAATACGTCAGCTGTTGTAATAGAAACCTCCCCAAGCCCAGCAAGGCATCGTAGCGTACGAGACGCCCTTCCCTCCAAATTGCGTATGTAATACTTTAACACTCTTTTAAACATTTTAATGGATATGTTTTAAAAATAAGCCAGTAAAAAATACGTCAGTTCATAGCTAAGTGGTTTTGATGGTACGTTGTGCATGCTTACCTTCATAAATTACAACACCAGTTACGCTCCCATCAGGTTGCATAAAAGGCGATTCGGATTCAAATATCAATACTTAACGGGTTTAACTTAATTAATAGTGCGATCTACGTAAAATAATATATCTAACTACTTATTAAGCTCGTATTCGCAGACTGTAGAAATTACTTCACGCACCTTGACTCTCTGAGAGTGGGTCCCGTAACCTGTTTCCTTTTCTTCTTACTTTTGTATACTCTGGTTCTTTGCCCTAAAAAATATACTTAAGTTACTACTATAAAAAATTAAAACGTATTGTAATTATGGTGTTCATGTGTCCATTGGCGGAGGACCTCTTATCCTAGATGAGCCTCCTTATATGACACTACTAAAAAAACAGCTTGAAAGCATACGAATAAAGAAATACTTGAAAGAGATTTCTTATTCGGTTCCGGAAAAATTTGCTACAATTTTCCGAAACATTCTGTTACGCGCATTACGCATCACAAATCGATTATTTTATTAATATCCTATAGAAATTGTGATAGTGGCCGTACAACATTTATATGTTAAGAAATTACCTTATATTTGTCATTCTTTTTGACATCGTGATAGACGAAGGAGCCTCTCACGGAATGATAAGGCCCACTATAAACATTCCCACTGTAACTGCTTTCGCTGTAGGCGCTCGGCTTCGTCAGTTGGAACGTTGCGTAAGGACAGATATCTTCTATATATTCTGAAAATCAATATTTGTTTATTATTTTAATGAAAGTATACTTGGAGTAATTTTTAAAATACTTATATTGTGTGTCATAGCTGATCCGGAAAACGTTTTACTGTATAAATTATTTATATACTAACGTGGATATAAAAACCAGCTTGATTATAGAACGATCAAAGTTTAGATATGTAATTTTAAGTACCAAATCGTATTCAATATAATATTTATTCTTCAAAAACTAATACTATGTACTCTTATTACTTGGAGGCATGAAAAATAGGTAACGTCCAAATCAAGCAAGCAAGGGTAAGGGGTGTCCATGGGCGGAGGACCTTTTATCCTAGCCTCCTGCTCGTTTGCCAGTTTCCATAAAAAAAACCTACTGAATATACAAATAATTTTTATTTTTATGGTGTAGCGGACAACGGAACAGGTTGGTCTCCTATATGGTAAGAGAACACCGCCACAAATGAACAACCGCGCCACAATGCGCGCTTTGGTTATGTTGCCGGCTTTCACGCCGCTTAAGCGGCACTTTTGAGGGCCTCCGAGATCTTCACTCACTCAGCGAAACACAGTACAAGTACCGTTTCACGCTGAGTATTCTGTGAGCACGTGAAAATTTCACAAGCTTTGATTAAAACATTTTGGCGAAGTTTTCTTACAAAAGAAACTTTGACCAAATCATGAAGCTTCGGATTAATGTGTTTTGATAAAAAACTGTTTTTTCCTAATTTTGTCTGCTACGTACCATTCGAAGCGTGTTTATAATGATGCGTAGGGTTCGGAAGGTGTGCACGTGCGGCGAGATACTGCTGGTCGCGATTCACTTTGTTCTGCAGTTGCGCTACAGAGGGCGACTCGCCCGCTCCACTTTCGGTAACAGCTGTTTCTGTTGCGCTCGTCTCTGCCGGACGAGGTGCTATATTATATTACATCTATTTATATTTTCTTTTCAATTGTATCAAATAATATATAGAAATAACTTATTATTCTAAAACATTTATTTTAAATGTATAGCAGACAATGAAGCTTAGGTCTTCTATATGGTAAGAAAACATCGCCGCCCATGGACAACCGCGGCACAGTCCACGTAATAGCTCTCCATAGCTCGCTGAGTGACTCTGAGTTTCTCCACCAGACCCTTCGTGTGCTTTAATTACATTAATATAATATAAAATAGAAAACTTACTATTCCTTCTCACGAGCAATACAATAGCAATGAGAGCTGCTAGCACGAGTAGAGAGAGAGCAGCTGGTAGTATGACTCTAGCACCTCCCAAGGATCTCGCCCCAGCTGCTGGTATCGCTGGAGATATCTCTCCATCTAGCACTGAAATTAAAATTGTACTCGTAGAAACGTGAACTCACGCAAAAAATCTGATTTTAAAAATTATCAACAAAATGACACACGTATGACGAGAAATGTATTTATTTAAATAACGAAAGGTAAACTAGCTTACGCTGACGCACTAATTTGGGCGACTCGTCCGATGAGATACCACAGGCTCATAGAATACTCAGCGTGAAACTGTACTTGTATCGTGTTTCGCAGAGTAAGTGAGGATATCGGAGGCACTTATAAGTGCCGCTTAAGCGGTGTACAATGCCGGCAATATATAATGCGCGGACTTTGGCGTGGTTGTTCATAGGCGGCGGTGTTCTCGTACCATTTAGGAGACCCACCTGCTTCGTTGTTCGCTATAGAATAAATTAAATATATAAAGACTTACTACCGCTAAGCGAGTGAGTGGTAAAGTTGTAGAGGGCGACCGCATGCCCTGCATTGTTGTGCGCCGTGATTCGGAGTTGGTACTGCGTGGCTGGCGAAAGACCTGTCACACTAAACACCCGCTCAGTAGCTTGCACGCTGTTGGATACCAAGCGCCACTGAAATAATTTATTAAGTAGAATATGTAGAACAAAATCTTTTATAATAATAATATTAAAGACACTTTATTGCACACCAAAGAAAAATATACATAGATTGACCATTTATACTAAAAGAGAAAAGCGATTTCTTCCAGGAATACTTTGTATGGACTTAAAAGAATAATTAAAAAATATACACAGTGGCGCACAACGGAACACAATATTTGCATCTTACACTAAATGTAATATAACAAAATATACAAATCACAATACACAAAAAAAATCATTATTTATAGTTTATAATAAATCATTTAGGTATGATTTCAAAACTTTTTTTATTTCACAACGAGGCTAGATTTGGCTTAGTATAGGATAAAACTTACCTGTGATTGGCTGACTTCTCTATACTCAATAACAAAGTACAGAATTCCACATCCGCCATCGCCCCAGGAATCAAGCCAAACTGTTACAGTTGTGGTGTTTAGAGTTATCATTTGGGAGTGTTTCGGCTTCACTGGCACTGAAATTAATAAGTAAAGCCTTTTTAGGAGAGTTTATTCTATTTTCCATGGCAAATGCATTGATTCGCTTCATCATTTACATGAGATATGGAGTGCAAATCTCAAAAACAAAAAAACTTAATAGTTTGGGTTTTTCTCATAACGAATTCGCTTCATTTTATATGAAATATCTTGATTTCGAATCCCAGATAAACTAAATTTTGGTTGATCCTATGTACCTGCGCTGCTGTATAAAATCTGTAAAATGCAGTAAATAAATTGATAAGTGAATTGAATTAGTTTTTTTTCTTGTATTCGTAGACCGAATGTTGTACGAAGGGCGCTTGAAAGCCGATCCTTGGCAACTGGTGATAGGGCATACAGCTGAAAACTGGCATATTTTTGTAAGTCCTATTAATACTTATGTAATTTTTGTGTAAACTTATTAAAAAATATATTATTTTTTTATTTTAAATTGATACTGTATAAGTAGTATAATCTACTCCTTGGAATTACCTAAGTATTCTAACAGAATGAATTAAAATTCATATTGTGTCTTTCTTGTACAAATACATTTCTATCTAGGAATTTTTTAATTCTAGGTCAAGCGGCCCTCCGCGCATGGACAACCCCAGCTCTTGCAGGGCCGCAGAAGAGTTGCCGGGAGTTATCTTTAAGTGTACGTCTCTTTCAAGTCGTATTAGTTTAGTAATACCTCTGTGCTTGCAGTTTCCACAAAGTGTTGGTGAATGATAATCATCGAGACGCTACGTATGAAACTTATTCTGTCTCTATGTTCTATGATGAATATCAGCTGCAGGCGTGGATATTAAAACTCCTCAGAACGGTATCCATGAAAAATGCCACAGAAGATCCTGAAGGAATCAATATATCGACGCAAAGCAAGGGTCAAGCTGTGTCTCTTACCAGTTCCTTTCGTATAAGCATGTACTATATCGCAGGGCAATCCAGTTCCAATGCGATTAAACGCGGTAATGTAAAGCTGATATCTCGTCCCACACCAGAGGTTTGGCAGAACGTGTTCAGATGTACCAGCCTCGACTTGAAGTTCTTCCCAATCGCCATGTTCACGCTTGTAGTTTATCACATAACCTGAAAATTATGATTTAATCACCCATGGGAGAGCCATGCTGGCGCTCAAAACGGGCTCACAGAATACTCAGCGTGAAACGGTACTTGTACTGTTTCGCTGAGTGAGTGAGGATATAGGAGGCTCTTAAAAGTGCCGCTTAAGCGGTGTAAAAAGCCGGCAACACAACCGATTCGCGATCTGTGACGCGGTTGTTTCATGGGCTACGATGTTCTCTTACCATATAGGACACCTGTTTCGTTTTCTGCTATAGAATAAAACAAAAATGTCATAATTGTTATAGAAAATGCAAGTTTGTATTTCGCGCCAAATTTGGTCGTTTGTCTTTGACATATTATGAGTAGGTAAATTGTCATTTGAAAAGAAAGATTAAGAAAATGCACGTGCTTCTATATATTTTTTAATGACAATAGTACTGTATTCATATAATTTTTGTAAATTAATAAAACATAACATAAAATAACATATCTATTTTATTAATAATCTGCAAATCCTTATCGTCAATTATTATTTCTTGGAATAAGATTAACAAATATATATATATTTTAATACTTAACTTTTACCCACTCATACAAGCTTCTAAAAATATTCTAAGAATCTTCTTTAAATAGGCTTCTTTGATGCCAGATACTTTATCTTAAATATTTTGTATGGCAAGTAATAAAACAACGTACCCAAAATGGGGCTACCCCCATCCCCTTGATCACTCCACTGAAGATGAAGGGAATCCGCATAAGAGTCGACCACAGCGAGAACCGGCGGCTGCGGTGGTACCTTCACTTCCACGATGTATGTGACGTCATCGTGGCCGTGCTGATTTTCGACGAGACACGTGTAATTCCCACTGTCTGCGTATTGCGTCATACTGGAAAAATAATATTCTGTATACCAAAGTTATATAATACTAGCTGACTCCTACAAACATCTTGCTATATTCATTAAAATTTCGGGTTTTACGTATTTTAAAGCCACATCATAAAAAATTGGGATAAACAACCCTTATCAATTAAGGGTATGAAAAATTAACGACTGATGTTGACAATTTTGATATAACATTGCATAATCATCTCACAGAATACTAAGCGAGAAATAGTAGTTGTACTTGAAACGGTGCCTCTATTTCGCTGAGTAAGTGAGGATATCGGGGGGCCCTTAAAAATGTAGCTTAAATGGCGTAAAAAAGTCGGCAACACAACCAATGTGCGGACTGTGGCGCGGCTGTCCATGGCCGGCGGTATTCTTTTACCATATAGGAGAACCCACTTGATCCGTTGTCTGCAAATTCAAATACAATTTTCTACATAACATTATTTAATATAATTCTGAGCTCGAAAGTGTTTCCGTTTGTGGGGATGTACCTTTCATCAATTATGAACCCGGATAATATAATTTCAGGATATCTAAACAAATATTATGAAATATGCACCTTTTATACAGTAACTTATTTATTTACTCAAAACAAACGCCAATATGGCGGCGTTTTTATGAAATGAATGTGTATGATCATCATCCATTGATAAAAGGATCTGGACTTCTTTAATTAACATAAAATATAGATTACCTTATAATAAGTGTCCCATCGCCGGTGACATTTTTCCGTAAGGTAGACTCCAATATCGCGCCGTTCATACTCCAAGTTGTGGAAGGGGTGGGTATTCCCACTTTATTGCATGATAGCGATATATTCTCCTTCCACGGCGTGACTATACTGCGACTGAATGACGTAATCCGCGCTGGTACTATGGAATTAAAAAAAAACATTAACAATTATTTATATTACTTAATAAATGAGTCAACTTTTTGAAAACATCATTCATTTTGTTAAGAATTTAATGTTGAATGAAAACCATTAAATTTGCTGATAAGGATTCATATTTTATCGAGTTATGAGCAAAACATCTACACGTGGTGCTTGAATTTTACGCGTCTCGACTAATCCTTCAGTATTCTGAAAAATTAGGACAATTTCTCAGCAAGATTTATTCATTTGTCATCTCATTTATATAAATAGAGAAGAACGAACGAAACTAAGCAACAAAAATTTCGCATCGAATTGATAACCTCTTTTTTTGAAGGTAAGTTTAAGGTAGGTTTTTTTAATATCAAAAATAACTTTACACGTTATAAAATTATTAAATTGCTGTTTTATATGTATGCCTACCGGAATCAGATGGTAGAACGGTGACAACCCTGGTAGCGTCTCCTTCACCAAGCCTCGTGGAGGCAGAAACCCAGAATTGATGGGTGGCTCGTGATGGCGATCGAGATGTTTCATGAGTGAGCGTAGATGGAGACAACATGCGCTTATGTGTACCCTCCTAAGAAAATATTACGTTAATTTTAAGGATTTTGTTCTCTATGAAATCTAGTAGGCTATAACATAAAATACCTTCTAAGAAAGGAACTTCTTCAAACGAATATCTTTAAATGAGTTTCTATAGTTCTATAGTTTATTTAACACAAAACCTTTAAATTTAAGATGATAAAAACAAAACACGCGCTATCAATTATGTCGCAACTTCATCACATATTGAACCGAAGCCGGGTGCGAGGGGTCTTAGAGGGTGATATGTTTCGGTCACATACTTTAATTCTCTATATATTATTTTACAGTCATCATAATCATCATTTCAGCCGTAAGACATCCACTACTGGACATAGGCCTTCCCAGCCTCCGACCGAGAGCCAGCCAAATCCAGTCTGTAACTTTTGATTTCAAAACAATTATAAGTGGATATGTAAGAAAAATACTTGAATTTGATTAATATCGTTAATCATTTGTGTTTTTTTTCTTATCCTGCTTTTTTATTTTCTTTGTAAAAAAAAATATTGGTCTATTTGAAACTGATAAAAAAGTCTGTTACTTTTATTTTTAAGACGTAAGTATATTAAAACAAATTGATTAATATTTCTTTGTAGGATTTTAGTAGCACGGCCGTTTTATATATATTTATCTCTTCATATCAAACAAAAGATCTTTGAAGAACATACCTCTCTGCCGTCTTCAATAACACCCATATACAGAGTGTAGCCAACTAGCACGCCATTAGGCGAGGCAGGTGGGAGCCATGACACCAATATCTTATTTCTCGAAGCTAATACAGCTTTTATATCCGCTGGCGCAGATGGTACTGAAATAAATTAAACAAACTAACTACGAATAACTACTACGACACAAATGCTTTTTAAACGTTTTGGATATTTTTTTTTAAAAACGATGGCAATCATTCCTCCGCCCATAACACTTGCAGTTTCGTGGATGTGGTGCTGGTGTTTAAGGGGCAGGTACGCTTTTTTTTCCGGTCCCCAAGTCGTACTGGTTAAGAAATACTTCTGCAGGAAGCTGATTCCACAGAGTGGTTGTACGCGGAAAAAAAAGCCGCGACAATACTCAGCGTCAAACGGTACTTGTACTGTGTTTCGCAGGATGAGTGATGTTGATAATATCGTTTCGAACGCTGAAGTGTCGCAAAAAGTCGGCAACACAACCAATGTACGGACTGTGGCGCGGTTGTCCATGGACGGCTGTGTTCTCTTACCAAATAGGAGACCCACCCGTTGTCCGCTATACATACTATGAAAATAACTTAAAAACGTTTGTCGTTATTAATCCAAACAGATTCTCAGAACATTAGCCGTGATAAATGCGATAGAAGCTGCTGAGAGAAACAACATCTCTACGTTGTTCTTTGTATTTACTTTACGAGTTTAACAAGCATCATCATCATCAGCCTATCAAGCCCACTGCTGGACATAGGCCTCCCCCAAAGATACCCAGCTATTACGATCTTTCCATCGCGTGGCGGGACGTCTCACTCTGCGTTTAACAATAACTCTTTTTAATTTAACTTACCATCTTCTTCCGTGTGGCAATAAACAGGAGCGGCTCTCACCCCATCGCCGGCCACTGTGAACGCGCAGACGGTTACGGAATAGTTTGTATAGCGACGGAGCCCTGAAAGCGTTGTATGCAGTCCAGATATCTGCTTTGTAACAGCTTCTTCGCTACCTAAAACATTAGTAGTGGCGCTGTGAAATAGGTAACAGAACTGAAAATGTGGTAAATTTGTGGAATTTTGTAATTTTTCTAAGGACAGGCGTCTATTACGTCGTAATTAATAATCATTTGTAAGAATTTTATAAAATAATTAGATTTCATCTGTGTGAAAGCCATGCTGAAGCATATGCTGACGCACTAATTGGGCCGGCTCGTCCGAAATGATACCACGGACTCACAGAATACTCAGCGTGAAACGGTACGTGTACTGTGTTTCGCAGAGTGAGTGAGTGGTGCGGTTGTTCATGGGCGGCGGCGGACTAGCCGGCCCAAATAGTGCGCTAGCATAAACTTCAGCATCGCTTTTTCATATGGAAAATTCAACTCACGACTTGCTTTTGAATCATTAATAAACAATGATTCTAATGACAATTTAATAGATACTATATACGGATTGAGATTTAATATTCATTTGACTTACCATACCAATCAGTGACCGGTGCATATGTGACCTTATAACCTTGAAGCACCCCATTCCTGCCTCGCATAGGCGGTGGCTCCCAGTTCACTCGCACTGATTGAGAGCTCAGAGCAGAACACGTGAGAGAGCCAGGAGGTAGACTTGGTACTGGAATAATAGAATGAATTCATTTATAACTATTAACTAAGGACATTTTCAACGTTTCTTTGAAAAAAAGATGAAAAATTCTGAATACTTATTAAGGTGAAAAATTGAAGAAAATCACAGTAGCCTATAAGAATATAGCTCACATTGTTAAAGTTAGCGTGAAGTAATCTAGAAGATCTTATCTGGATAATTGTCTAAGCAATGACACAGATAATCCACTAAGGGTTGAGATATTTAACTGTTAAAGTTATTTTACTAACGAAAATCATAATATTTATAAAGCGAACAAGAGTTCCTGATGGTAATAAATTTCCCATGAAAATTTTTTTAAAATAAAATTTTGTTTGTGTTGCCGGTTTATTTTTTCTCGGCTATTCTTCACGGTGGTGTGTATTCTGGGAGTCAAAATTTTAATTTAGGAATATTTTAATGTTGTCCTACCATCCTCCATAGTTGTGGCCGTAGTGGGAGGAGAGGCGGGTCCAGCACCTCTGCTATTGTACGCTTGGACCACCACAGCATACGGCGTGTGCTTCTGAAGACTAGATAACGTGGTACGAGCTCGAGCACTGCCTGTCCCTTCTACTGTACGGACAGTGTAAGAGGCTCCGCCCGGTCCACTCGCACTCAACACCGAACTATTATTATTTAACTGTAATTAAAAAGTTAATTGATAACGTCTGCCGAAAAACCATGTTTACAATAGGTTAAATAATGTTTAAAATGAGTAAAATTCTGGTAATATTTTAACTTACGAGTCTTTGGATTAGTCGACTTTTTTACGAAGTTCATTGCTGCTACTATAGAGCATATAAGGCTACTGCCTTATCTATAAGCCTACTGGATTATAGAGCCCATATGAATTTTTCAAAATAGAATAATAATAATTTTACTAAATTATATAACTTTTATTTAAATATAGACAGATTTACGAAAAGTTTTAGCTTAAAATTTTTCCAACATACACCTTTACAAAACAAAAACAAAACTTTCGACTTATTTGTCGTTTCGACGTAAATATTTGTTAAAAAAAAGCACTACAGTACAAACATTTGGAACAGTAGAGAGTTTAATTTTCTTGTATATTAAACTGTTTAATCAATTTTCAAAAGTAGTTCCTATTCGAAAGTAATCATTTTTTCCATATATATTTAGTAAATAGTTTACGTTTTTATAAATAAATTAACTTCTTAAAAAAATTAAATATCTAATTACCATATATAGGTATATTATAATATTATTTAAGAAGTCACCTCTTGGAATCCCACGTAATATCCTAGTATATTTCCATTCCACAAGTCTTTTTGGGGTGGGTCCCACGTCACAATCAATTCTGTGGAACTTTTGGCCTCCACTCTGACATCTAACGGTGAACCGCTGGGTACTGGAAATATATGAACAAAAATTAGGATACAAAAATACACAAGATCCGTAATGCTTTTTAATTTAAATAAAATTAAAAACAGATTTAAACGTACAGAGTGTAGTAAGCATTGTATCCAAAATGGCTAGCAAGGATTTCATTTAAGGTAGACATCCACAGGTCGTAACCGTCGTGACAGATCGTTGAATGCTTTGTATAGAAACACATATAAGTGCACCTGTCCGCTGCGTGCGCATCGCATCGAGGCTCTTAAAAAAGTGTCGTTTAAGCAGAGCAAAAATCCGGTAATACAACCAATGTGCGAACAACGAATGCGCTCTCACCATACCACCAGACATACCTCCGATGACCGCTATAGAATAAAAAAATCGCAATACCGACACCGTTGCTCGGAGAGGCAACTTTTGCGATGCGTGACGTCATACGGAATGTCATTGAATCCTAATCCTTGGCGCCTAAATATTCTAAAAGTGGCGTCTTTTTGTGGAAGATTTATTCAAATTAAGAAGCATATCAGCAAAAGGTTAGCGTTGTATATGTAAAGGCAAAAATACTAACCTTCTTCTGTGGTAGTGACTTGTACTAGTTGACTGGGCTCGCTCTGACCCAGGCGATTCTCAGCAATGATTCTCAAGTGGTACGAGGTCGCCGGTTGAAGATTCTGCACACTGGCTGACGTCACGCTACCGGGAACTATTACTTTTTGTGGTGTTGTTGGCCACGGCTCTGGAATTTTGAAAAAAAAATCTTGTAATATTTTTTCAATAGGCTGAGAACTATACATTCTGAAAAGCCGAAAAAACAGGATGCCTTTGTTGCAAAATCCTCTCGTTTGATACATATCTCATCCAAATCGGTTCACAGACGGAGATAGAAGTGAAACAAAGGGAGAAATACGCGCCGAATTGATAACCTTTTTCGTTTTCGAAGCCTAAAGGTAGCATCTCTTAAACTGAGTCTTCAATAAATTACCACAAAATATTGTATAAAACATATAATGTTATTTAAACTTTAATTTTATAAAATACTTTTCAATAATGGAATTTTGTTTATCACCCATGGGAGAGCCATGCTGAAGCATATGCGGACGCACTAATTGGGCCGGCTCGTCCGAAGTAATACCACGAGCTCATAGAATACTCAACGTGAAACGGTACTTGTTCTGTGTTCGCTGAGTGAATGAGGATATCGGACGTGCTTAAAAATGCCGCTTAAGCGGCGTAAAAAGCCGGCAACACAACCAAAGCGCAGAATGTGGCACGGTTGTCCATGGGCGGTGGTATTTTCTTACAATATATGACATACCATATAGGATAATTCAAAACAATTTTAAAAATTTTAATTTATTGTAACTACACATTTAGTATATCTTATCTATCTATATTTATCAACCATAAGACATACCTGGTGCCTCTTTGTATTGTAGAATGTAGTTAATTATTGGACTATTCCCGGCATATGGCTGCGTCCATGAAATTTGTATGGACCTCGATTGTTGATCAATTATCCTTATGTTTTTGGGCATTTCTGGTACCTATAAAAAAATTCAAAGTTGTAGATTTTAAAACGGAAATGGGGAAATCGGATACATTCACTGAAAAGGTTCCTACAATATTCCATGGCATGCTATGGAACGGAATTCATAGCCATCCAAAACAAACATGGCGGTAGTGTTGAACTATAATTGTATTGTTTGCGAGATAAGTCAAAGTAAGAAAAGTTGTAATTCAATTAAAACTTGTGTTTTCCTGTATACTTCTATTAAATTCTCAGACTTTGAAAAAGTTTTTCGAATTTCAAAGACAATGTTATTACAGTAATATAATTATTGTAAGTGTAATTCATAATTTGCATATACAACCTATTCTTATCGTAATAAAAAATAAAAGATGTGAGTAAACCTAATAGGTTTGAGAATCGTTTATATCTTTCACGCCCTGCTGAAGGTTGTTCAACATTTTTTTTATAAAATCGGTGGCAATCGAGCAGGAGGTTCACCTAGCGCAAGCGGTCCACCGCCCATGGACACCCCTAGGCCTTGCAGAGTCGCGGTTTCTTTGCCATTTTAAATTTCTTGTAGTTGTTTTGAGAGCATTTATCATTCTACGATAAAATCCTATTTTTTAATAGCGATATGTTAATAATAGTTATTTCGTTAATTTATATGGCAATTTATAATAAAATTAAGATGATAAATAACTTTTGTGACGCACCTCTTGTACAACTAGGTGAATAAGCATTTCGTCCTGACCGTACGCGTTCGATGCTCGGCAGGTGAGAGCACCCGTGTCCTGTCTGTACGTCTGTAAAATACTCAGCTCCGACACTAGCCCGTCGTCCAGTACTTGTTCGCGAATTGTGTATCTGAAAATAAAGAAAACATAAAGTATTATTTAACTATTGAGTAATTCTTATTGAATTATGAAATACTTAAACAAAGTAACTTCAAGTTGACATTAATAAAAATAATAGATAGAAAATAAAAATTTGTGTTTGATACATTTCTTTATATGATAACGTACGGAATATTTAGGGGTATCGGAAGCCCCTGACATTATTCCGTTAAAGTGGCGTAAAAAACCGGCTATACAACCAAAGCGCGGATCGTGGCGTGGTTGTCCATGGGCGTTGATGAAAGGAGAATAAAAGGAGGTGCATAAAGGAGACTCGTCTGTTTTGTTCTTCATTAAACAGAACCTATAATAAGAAGATTATATAAGAATATATAAGTATAATTTCTAACCGTTGATCCAAATGATGAGCGATAGTATGATGATGAGGGCTTCGCCAGGTCAGTTCGAGAGGCGCATCTCCAGATGCTGCACACTGCAGGTGAGCTGGCTCCCCTGCTGTGACCTGGACCGTCTTGCTTTTCATCGGGAACCGTGCTGGAGCTATTGAAAGAATAATTTAATAAAAAGTTTATACTAGAACATTTTTCTACATTATATTTTGGCAAAATATATTTGTAACTATATTTAAATCATCTTAGAAAGATGCGGTAGCTAATTTAAGAATAGATATAATGAGGGCGATTTATGGCAATGTATTATAAAAATATATTTGTAATAAATATATTTTTATTATAATTATATGATTTTGTAAGAAGTAGAATCAAAGTAATATGTATATGTTGTCACATTTTCAATAATAATACATTATTTAACAATCTCCCATATCCCAACTATAACAATACACTGATAATTTTATCAAATTATTATCTAATTAGAAACCCGACCAACGTGGTTTTATTCTTCACCCGCGGGAGAACCATGCTGCAGCATATGCGGACGCATTAAATGGGCCGGCTCGTCCAAAACAATACCACGGACTTACAGAATACTTAACGTGGATTTGTACTGTGTTTCGCTAAGTGAATGAGGAAATCGGTAACACAGTCAATGCGTGGACTGTGGCGCGGTTGGTCATGGGCGGCGCTGTTCTCTGGCCATATAGGAGATCCACCTGATCCTTTGTCCACTACAGAATAAAAAAATGAACGTTAAAGATAGTTTTTATAGGCATTATCAACCAAATAATAATTTCTTAAGAAGTCAATCGTATCTCAACGTTAAGATAGCGTTCGTAAGAAACATTATGGTTCGTCCGTTCTTTTTTCAACTTAATGTGCCAATCCAACTACCACTAAAAACCCTTTTCAGTTTTCAAAGTAATATATAACCTATCTTATCACAAATAACATTACTATCTATCTATGGGTGAAATAACTTTCAAGATCGGTTTTTGAGATTCAAAGATCTTTTATACATATACATATACGAGTATAAATGTATTACTCGTATATGTATATATAAATATAGAAAATAATTTAATTGATAAAATAAGAAATAATTTAAATAAAAAAAAAAATTAATTTACCTCCTTATAATATAAGTATAGATACTATCAATAAATATTCATATAATTAATATCTTAATTGCTGAATTAGGAATAAATGCAAAGTTACATGGCGTTAATGTGGCGACAACTTTCCATATTTCATTTTGTAATAATATTGTTTGCATTTAATTCCGAAATGATACAATTAAAATATATATATAGATACAATACTTTTTATATAATTTGATATTAATTTATGTATCTTGATTCGTTTAAGCGTGCCATTATCTAACTATATATGTTGCGTATTTTTAGGAGGATTTAACAAATCTTTGTCGTCGACAACATAAAAATCCGGAAAATAGAGGGACATTTGAACGTTAGCTACAAAAATATATTGTCCGTGGAAAGGGTGTTTACAGATAGTTGCTTCTCGTGATTTTATTCCGAAACACAACATCGCTATAGGAAACTTTACTGCCTTACATTTGTTAGACATAGGAATGTTATAGACGTACATTTGTATAATCTGTGTTAAGTTTGCACGCGACAAATAAGCAACACAATGAAATATAATTCTATAGATTTATGACGGATTTAAATATCATTATATAAATTAAATTTACAGATAATTGCTATAAAATTGCGATAAAAATCAACTTTGATTAAAGTCAAATCACACAATAATACAGAAATTTATTCACGTTTATTCTTTTACAGAAAAATTATTGAATTCATATAAAATAAGTTTAAAAATAAAAAAAATGGATATATTAATAAAATCGATATTTACTTCACGCAAAAACAAAAAACAGAAAAGTTTTATTATTGATTAAATGTAAAAAAAAGATTGAAGAGCGAGAAATATAGATAGATGAGTAGCATAGAAATTTTGTAGACTACAAAAACATCAAAGTGTGGCGCGGTTGTCCAAGGGTGGCGGTGTTATCATATCATATAGAAGACCAATCTGCTTCGTTACCCGCTATACAATAATAGCTTCAGCAAGGCTCTGATGGGTACAGTGTAATGACAAGCCCCTATAAAAACTAAATACAATTTATAAATTAGATATTTCATTCGCCATAATACTTTTTACCAATGACGCTAGGGTAGTTTACAAGATGGCTTGCTATGTCAAGATAAGGGCTGTATTGTAAGAAAAAGTCGCGACCCACAGTTTTCTTTGCATAAATCAGATCCTTATGATTTACCGCACGTGATATATACGATTCAGTTTGTCTGCCAATTCAATTGGACGCGTCGTTGAACGCCTATGTTTATGTGAAATCATTTTCGAGTTTTCAGTACACGTCAATACGGCTTTTGAAGAGATATCTGATCAATTTAAATACGAATTAATTAAGCTTATTCTGCTTGTATCGATAAATATTTTAATTAATGTTTATTTTAGATTATGGTAATTATCAAAAAACATTATAAAGGTTTTACAATATATTTTATTTCCACGAAATATTAAATAATTGATTGTAAAAGGATGAAATTTTATATATTAAATAATTCAATATTGAATTATTTAATTGTATGTTATGTTATGTTTTATTATTCAAAATAATAAAACATAATGTGTTCTTGGACCACCCTTATCGTTTAAGGATATGAAGAGTAAAAATTAACTGATTTTCATATCTAGCTGTTTTGCACATAAAAATTCATAAAAATCGAGTAGTTTTGTTGGAGTTTTGCAACAAACATAGCAATAAAAGAATTGTATATACAAAGCAGATTAAATTTAAATATGAGATATATCTTATTATTATTAACATACCATTAGCAGTTTCTACAAATACAATGTATTTTGAATATAAAAAACTAGTAAATTCATTGTTACATTGTAATGAGAAAATCTGTTCATTTTTTAAAGAAACAGTTGATCAATAAAATAAACATAATATAGAACAGAAAAGCACATAAAATTGTGCAATTAAAATAATGACATATTTATTTTTTAGCATTAAAATTGCATTAATTATTTAAAATACTAATGTATTATCCTGAAGCCATGGAAGGCAACCAGTTGCCTTATTGGTTCTATATTTCTTCATGGTAATCCGTTACTTATTGTAACATTAATAATCTATAAGAAAAAAAAGATCCAGTTTGTAGAGGGGACTCTCCCTTGACACTTAATTCTATCAAAATTGGTTCACGGATGACGTTATAATGGCACTAATACAATAGAATATACGTTCTTATGTCAAAATTTATATGTGGAATGAAGAAAATCTAAAAATTTTATTAACTTCACATTACATTGCAGTGAATTGGAAATACACGCTTCAGGAAATTAATTCGCAAAGATAAATGAGCCGACGGTATGAGCAAAAAAAGGGAAAATCAAACATAACAGATGAAGATATATTTGTTCTTCAACAAAGCCAATATCGGATACATAAGAGTGAAATCATTCTTGTGGAAGCAAACTGTCTCGTTTTCCAATAAAGAGACGTATTGCGCTCCGTGATGTAAGGTCATTGAGTTTTCTGCTCAAACGCGAATCCGTCATCAGGATATGGAATTAAACAGTATTGTGTCAAAAAAGCCAACAATACTTCAAGAGATCAATATCTTATCACTGCTTTCCTAGGTAGCATTATAACCACCATAAAATAAGTTTTATGGTGGTTGTAATGCTAGCCCGAAATGTAAATGTAAATATTTGAGCAATAGTATTTCAGAAAAGAATTCACGAGTATTTCAAGAGAGTAGTACTATATTATCACTGCTTTCCTAAAACTAATGTTATGGTAATTCTAGTGTTCGCTCTAAATGTAATAATTAATTGTAATGACTTAAGAAATATTATATCAAATAAAAACCCATGATTCTTTTGATAAAAGTCTTACAACTGCTTTTTTAAAACTATTTTTACGGTAATTCTTTGTCCTAATACTTGAATAATATTGTATCAGAAAAGACCTGCGAACACCTCAAGATATCACCACTTCTTTTTAGAACTAATTTTATCCTGATTATTGTGTATTTTTTAAACAAAGCAAAATTAATTATAAATACTACTTCCTAGGCAATTGAAATACGATATTCAAAATTTTGGAATTATAGTGACACATCATTTATTGACACGAATAAACATGTTTTATAAAGTTGATGTAAGAATTTTGAGAGTAGCCCTTACATATCACCAGATGACGTCGTTATATGCCAATACAACAGTATGTATAATGTTTATAAATGTGAAATAGCATAGCTGTTGGGAAAGTAATTAAATCTAGAGTACAAACTGATCTCAATTCTATACTGTTCTGATAGCAATCAAACTTCTCTTGTTCTCCGTGTTCTCATTTAATTTAATTTATTTTTCTATAAGAAAATAAAATTAGCTCAATGCGGTTAGATATCTGGCTGCGATTGCTTTCTATCGTGATAGTAAAAATGTTGGACAATTTTCTATTAGGCAAATAAATAAAAGAGCCATTGTAGTAAATTTTTTATCGTATAAAGGGGCAACGGTACATGCGGGTCTCCTTTACTGTAAGAGATTACAGCCGCCCATGGACAACCACCATAATCCGCGCTTAAATTGGATTGCCGGCTTTTACGCCGCTTAAGCGGCATAATTTAAAGAACCCAGCTCACTCTCACAGCAAAATTCTCAAAAAACTCACTCTCACAGCAATACTCAGTACAAGTACCATTCCACGCTGGTATTCTGTGAGCCAATCGTATCACTTAGGACGAGCTGGCCCAATAATTGTCAACATAGTGTTATATATGTCAATATAGTGTTAAGATACCGTCCCTCCACTGTCAAGCCCTAATAAAAAGACAAAAAAACATACCTAAATATAAAAATAAAATAAATACCTAATCTGATTTTTTATGTTTTTTATATTAAGTCTTCCGTACATAGTGTCCTTGAATCCCTAGGATTCCGTGATTGGAAATCACTGATCTAAGCCTGTAATAATAGATAATTATATTTATACAATGTATAAATATATATATATATATATTTATACATTGTATATATATATATATATATATAGATATATTAGTATGGAGATTTGGATATCAATGGCAAAGAAGTGAAAATCACAAAATATATACGAAATATACAAATGAGATCTTCCAGCTGTTTGAAGGCATTATCTAAGCAATTGAGACATTAGCAAAAAGTTATTTAACTTCGGAATGGTCGTGTAATGTCTGCTAGGTCAGGTGTGAATAATATTCCTGTTAACTGCGCAAGTTTAACTTTCAAGTCTTTAAAGTTTTATTTAAAAATACAATTCCTTTTATGCTTTTCCCGTTCTATTTACCGAGTTATTCGAAACAATTGCCATTTATAAGTTCGCGATGACGCTATTTCAGAGAAAGCGGTCCTAATTAAACATTCTTTTCATTCTATTTCAATTTTGGTCTAACTGAGAAGAATTGTGGGTCATTTTAGGTTTTTTAGCCAAAATAAGAGAGAGATACAATGAGCAAAATTAAACTTGTGATAATACTAACTAATCATGGCAAACATTATCTTGTCATATATAAGATAGGCTAGGGATGCCCATTGGCGGATGATCGCTTCTCCTAGATCAGCCTCTTGCTCATTTGAAACCGTTTCCATAAAAAAATAAACAACTGTAGATATTAAAAGATCGTTGGTATAAAAATGAAAATGAATTTTTTTTTAACAAAAGAGTAAAGCTATGAACAATAGATTTTAACTGATTCGCAGTTTTATCTTATATACACGTAAAATTTCAAAACTTCGAATCATTCCGGAAGAATTTGGGAACAAACATCGCGACATAAGAAATTTATTTAAGACTAGCTTACCAGGCAACGTTGTTTTATTATCGCTGAACTTTTTTCTAATACTAACGTATTTAAATA